>JAJMBN010000013.1:0-140868 GCA_030572735.1 Sugiyamaella mastotermitis
TATTATTATTATTATTATTATTATTATTATTATTATTATTATTATTATTATTATTTTTATTTTTTTTTCATTTTTTTCATTTTTTTCATTTTTTCCTTTTTTTTTTGTTAATGACTTCGTTTGAATAGATTGGTCCATCTTGCATACTTTTTAGGCTCATTATGAATAATATCAAGCCTAGATATGTCATCAAATAGACCATGAGAGAATCTTCTTCGCTTGATTTGACCAAATTCATTTAAATTGGTAGTCGAAGTCACATTATGACTTTTACTGCGTGCATGACTTGATTTGAATGCATGAGAAGACCTATTTGCAGCATCATCATGGTCACGGTTATCCCATAAATATTGATGCTGTGGATTGAGACTAGACATTTTTTGACGTCTAATAATATGCGAATTACGTTGGTTATGAACATGAAGAATTGACGAGCTTCGTTTTGTATTGGGTCTGAAACTTATTAGGTTAGATTGTAAACCCTTTTGGCGTCTTCGTATCCTGTCTTCTTGCTTGCCAATAGATTCGGTACTTTGGATATCAGTAGTCCCTAAGCATTGTGTACTTTCGGTTATCAAATTTGCCCTTGCTGATCTCGTAGGAAATACAATCACTAGACTATCAGTATCAGCATCAGTTAGAATGTCAAATTTTTGACCCAGTACAGATGCATTTGCATCTAAATACCCATGTATTATTTTTAATTTCTGATCAATTGGAGATGAATAAATTGTCGAACTTTTTTTTGATTTATGGGACAAGAAATTAGGAAATTTGTTTTCAGTCTTTCTACGAATGAATACCAAACCATATTTATAACAGGATCCATATTTCATAGAAATGCTTTTTGAGAACCGATGGGTATAGATATACCAAGGATTCGAATAAGATTTTTTAATTTTAAAGTGATGACGCTTTAAATACCTGTGTTTAATACTGGTACTATGAATTCCATGATTATCAATCTTAATACGAACATTAGTGAATGGGCATTGCTGTTGACGTACAATATATTGTAATCGACCAGAAATTTTAAGAGCAAGATCAAGCTGAACAATTTCCAAAGAACAAATGGAGACTTGATGCTTCATAATAATAATATTATTTGGCCAATTATAAACAATAGTCTATGCTGACAGTTTTATATCTTTATCTTGCCATTATTAAAGTTTGATATTAATATATCCTCCGCTTGAAATGTTAAATTTATGTCTAACATTAATATAGATTGAAACAAACCAATTAATGATCCATACATATATTAGCCATAATATTACCGCAATAAAGTAAATATTAAATAAAAGACAACTACCAGTGGCCGACCACTAATTAATTTTTTTAAGTGAAAGGGCATCTCCGACTTCGAGCTCGAAAGGTTCGCACTACAATTCCTGTGAATAGCAAAATCATGCCAAATATAACAAATTCTACCAACATAGAACAAAATTTTTAAGTTTCCTAGTGATCAACTGGATTGAGTTATTTGAGTTATTATATTATAATAAATTGAAAGCTAAATAATTAGGCATGAAATTATCAATTCTTAAAACAAAAACCGCATTATATTCAACAAAAAAAAAAAACTAGCATTACACTATATTTCAAAACCTACAATATCAGCATCTAATCAATGCTGAAATATTGCAAATAGTTCTGAATTGGTTTTTCTTTTTTCTTTCTTTTCCAATGTGGAGTTGCGGGGCGCTCTGGCGTTAACCCGGAATTTATATTTCCCAGATGGATAAAGATTCCGACGGAATTTGCAGCTGGATCGACGAATCAAGGCTCACATTGATCACAAGCATTCCTATTCATGTGATCCTATCTATGTATATATATCAATACCTCTATTAAACTGTGGAGAAAAATCGGGATTCTAGTTCCCGATTTATTTTTAAATACTGGGGATCAATATAGTATCTGTAAGAATTCACTAACTCTTTAGCGGGATATACAAAATATTTCATGCAATAGTAGCATGAGCATGACCACAACCACTGGATATTGATACACACGCAAGCATAAAAATAAACGTGAAAACAATATAATTCAAACAACCAAACTGGTTATTTTGAACACGTATCTTTTATAAGAGTTTTGCTCAGAATACTAAATTGGGTATCCACAATATCAACTGGCGGTTAAGGAGAAAACCTCTTTCCTTAGCGCTTGTCCCCTATCAGACGGAAGGCGCAATTTATGGCGCACATCAATCAATTCCACTTAACTAAGTTAAAGATGCCAAAACAGAATTATCATTGCTGCTATTCCAGTGCCAAGATTTGCAGGAAATTTTTCTAATTCCAGTTAACTTTACAAGCATATACATATTGGAGCTTAACAGTCAATTGTTAACCCCAGTTAGGATTATAATTTGCGTTACATATTTTTACATATGGTTTGGTAATAATATTTCTGTACACTACATCATTTAGGCAGAAGTTAAAATAATGCTATAATATTTAATCAAGCCAACTGAATTAAATAAAATCAAATCTAATACACCAAAAGCTGCTATTGGCAAGATAATAACCAGTGAACGGTGGCTTCTAGAAAAGATCCATTAGATTCTGGTAATTGGTTAGTATAAGTAAGTTAATGTTACCCCAGTTCCAGCGGGGTGGTGGTAGATGAGATTAACTTTTCTTGTTATGGAAGGAGATACATGCAGCTCAACAGTTTAAAAAGACCAGCAGACCTGATGGAACAGCAATTACTTACTTTTTGTGATAAATTTCTGACCGATTTGATCCATTGCCGGAAACCCCTGTTAATGTGGATACTTTTACTAGTAGAAACTCTTATAGAGACTTGGTAGATTGGTTAAATTTTTGAAAGAAATTTTATGCTGCAGTGTTACAGACAGAAGTTCATCTACTCCCCAGTTTAGCTGGCCAAAGCATCACAAAACAACGGCCAAGGCCTGCAAGCCACCTGGCCAGACCAGAAGTTAAGTACCTACAGGCAGACAGACAGGCACCAACACAGACAGGGCCGATGTAGGCGAAACGCACCGAAATAAAACTGACGTTTGGGCCATCTCCAGTGTCAGACAGGTATTCAACACATGACACAATTTAAGTGATGATGGGGTCAAAAGCACGCCAGCGATTGCATCAGAAACGTAACGGAAAAAAACACCAGATGAATGAAATAATGCCATGGATTCTAAATAGTATATACACTACAGTTTATTCAAGCGCTTAAAAAATTACATAATAGTAATAGCTAGAAAAATTGGCTAATTGCCAGACGTCAAGGCTATGTTGGCATGCCATTGGTTCAGTAGCCGACTGAATGTCATTGAAACATACTAAACTGAGTTAGTTGCTAATTAACCCATTGATACAATTTTGTATAATGGCTGTTTAATTTGAAGAAGAAAAATAGTAAAAAAGCAATTCTCTAAAAGACCTGTCATTATTCTAGTTTAGGGAACTGTTTACGTATATAAATAACTCGTAAGTACCGCAGAGTCTCCCTAACAGTAGAAGTACCAATTTTTTTAAAACCTATAACCTTGTTACTGATTATTTGACTTTTGATAATATAAAAGCTATATTGCTCAACTGACTTTTAAGCTTCAAAGCTTTTTTTCATTTTTTTCTGGCTGTTTTTCAGTTTACACACTGGAGATAATTTTTTTTTTTTCTTTTTTATCTCTTGCCAACCAAAGGTCGAAATTTTCACACCCCTCACTGCAAGGTCTGCTCCAATTTCGGCTGTTTTTATGCATTGTCTCCGCGAATCGCACTGGTACTTCTAACCAAGTTTCGCAGCTTTTCTGGGTTATAACTTTTTTTCTTAAATATCGGCATTATAAGAATAAGGATATATAGCTGACAACGGTTTTTTTTTTTTAGATTTTGTCGTTCTGGTCTATTTGTCCTGTTGTCAACTGGTGAGAATTGTAGTTGCTGATAACGGTTAAGTCTAATAGATTGATCTGATACCAGTATCTTAAAACTATTAGATACAATACCAATATCATATTTGTTCTTGTTATATCACTATTATAATTACAGGCCAACAACCATAACTAATTTGATACTGGTTATTCAACTGACTCATTACACTTATCTTTATCTAACGCATATTCCGCGATCAACCATAATCCACACCTGATAGAAGTCAATAGAAGCAGCAACCTTCTGTTAGACAGTTTTATCAACTTTTATCAAATTCAAGCTTTTGAATTAATCTTGGAACATCTGGATTCATCAGTTGATTAATTCAATATACTTGTTATCGGTTTACTTTCTACTAATATATATATTTGACGTGCACTAATCTATTCACTCTAGTGCGTCCAAATTGTGAAGTTTGCCCTGTGCCAGGTGCTCTAGAATTTTTTGACAGTACTGGCCATCTACCTTCTTGTGCAACCCAAGACGACGCCGTGCTTTAGCAGTTCTACCTTAGTGGCAGCTTGCAGTTTTAAACAAAAACCAGCCATTTTTGGCCTGTCGTTGCAGAGGTAGCTCGTTGTACATACTGTTACTGCGGTAGGTAAGGAACTGTGGATTGCCAACGTGATCTCACACAAAAATTAGCCATATCTTCCTTATCTCGAAAGATTTTCTAAACTTTTTTTTTTTGTATTGATTTTATTTTGACATTTGACAGCAACAGTAAAGGACCCAGTGTTTGGCATATAAACATAAGATGATGCCGGAACAAAAACGTCCTATATCGAATTTATCTACTGCTTTAGCCAACGTTCATTTGCATGACAATATTAGTATATCACAAAACCCATATCAACAATACCAGCCTCAACAGCTCCAACAAAATCAATTACCACAGCAGCAACAACAACAACAACAACAACAACAAACAAATGGTAATGGCCATCATCAGAATTTTGATACCATTGATCGTATAGCAGAATATAGAAAGAACCCTCCTTCTGAAGGTATCAGTTTGTTTTCTCATCGGTCTGCTCCGAATGGGTTCAAGGTAGCAGTAGTTCTTGCTGAGCTTGGTATCAAGTTTCGAACTTTTTATCTTGATTTGAAGAAAAATGAACAAAGGTCTCCTTATTATGTATCTATAAATCCCAACGCTAGAATACCGGCTATTATAGATCATGATAATGGTGACCATTCTGTATGGGAATCAGGCGCTATTTTGATTTATTTATGCCAACGGGCAGGTCCTGATTGTTTATTATGGTCTGAAGACTTTTCTGAACAATCCATGATCAACTCATGGTTATTCTTCCAGGCTTCTGGCCACGCTCCTATGGTTGGCCAAGCTTTACATTTTAGATACTTCCACCCGGAGACTATTAATAGTGCTATTGAGAGATACACCAGTGAAGTGCGACGTATCTATGGTGTTGTCGAAATGAGATTGGCTGAAAAGAGAGAGCAATTAATTATGGAAATGGATGATGATAGTTTTGCGCTTGGAACATCTGCTTTAAGTGAATCTAAATACTTTGAAGAGCCTGTTTGGTTGGTAGGAAATAGAGCTACTGTTGCAGATTTGTCTTTTGTTACTTGGAATCATGTTGTGGATAGAATTGGAATCAACCTCAAATCGGAATTTCCTGAAGTTTACAAGTGGACTAGAGCAATGATGGAACGACCTGCCGTTGTTAGGGCCTTATCAGGACTTGAAAGTAATTAACAGCAACGAAAAAAAAAAAAGAAAGAAAACATAAAAAAAAACAACAAAGTTTAAAATTTTTTGAAATGACGCCCCTAAAATAACTTTGAAAAGAATCACAACCCTTGATTTAACGACTGATGTTATTAGTATTGACTATCTAAGTACTGGTAGTCACATTTATTGTATCTATAAAATTGCATCCTCAGAGTCGACTGTTTAAAATGAACAATATGATGAATGACTTTGATATCAAATATTTAACTATTATTTATAGTGATTAGCAATGAATAATGACCTATGAATTACAAATGAATTTCAGTGATCAGATGAATGTCCATAACATGTGTTAACGAATGGGGTAAATTGAAGTTATCCACAACAACTGACATAAAAGCATTAGCCTATTAACGTTCAAGCATAAATATTTTTAACTGTTGACGTATTAAGTTATTATACAATTCGTTAACATGTTCCTTTTTCACTTTGGTAAACAAAATGGTATTTAGTTTATTCTAGCTAAAACAGTAACTTGTTACAACTAAATGATTCTTGATCTCAACAGTCATAGAAAGGCAAAACATACGTTTATTTAATGCAAAATAATGAAAACAAAACCTACAATTTTTCATCAACCTAGATAACTTATTTATTTCTACTAAAACTATATAACACTCTCCATGATCCTCATATTTTTATCAGATTAA
The DNA here is from genome assembly GCA_030572735.1 of Sugiyamaella mastotermitis. NCBI lineage: Eukaryota > Fungi > Ascomycota > Dipodascomycetes > Dipodascales > Trichomonascaceae > Sugiyamaella > Sugiyamaella mastotermitis. The sequence goes on from JAJMBN010000013.1 coordinate 6,321, forward strand.
TTAATCACAATTATAAATTCACTTCGGAGATACTACTGTCATTAAATGCGCCCCATGCACTTTATCATTTACTGTAAGTTAACTGTAATTAACTGTTAACACTTAGCTTATTTAGATAGCAGCTATCGCATAGGTATTCCAGATTAGGCTTAAAAAGATAGTCCAAGAACTCTGAGCCTCTCTGCGCTAGCAGCGTGGCACAGGCTAAGAGCTACACTAGGATATTAGCCGCCCTATCCGGATATATATAGAGGGGCTAAATGCTATGCAGTGAAATGTTTTAGTTCTTGTTTAATATCAATTGCAATTAATAATATAATTTAATAATGTCATTACCGTTGGAAGTATTACTAAAAACCCCCACTGGATTGGAATATAAGCAACCTGTTGGTTTATTTATCAACAATGAGTTTGTTTTCCCAGAAAAGAAGGAAACTTTTGAAATTCTTGACCCCGCAACTGCAGAAAAGATAACCGATTTCTATCTTGCTGGAGAAGCCGATGTTGACCGTGCAGTCGGTGCTGCTAGAAAAGCTTTCAAGTCTGGATGGAAGACTAACCAAGAAAGAGGAGATTTAATCCTCAAGTTGGCTGATCTAATTGAGAAGAATGCTACCTTATTGGCTACTATTGAATCTTGGGATTCTGGTAAGGCTTATGATGCTGAATCATACTGGAACATTATAGCCGCTGTCAAGACCTTCAAATATTATGCCGGATGGGCTGATAAAATTGGAGGAAAGACAATTGATGTTGGTCCTAATAAGTTTGCTTACACCATTCATGAACCTTTAGGTGTTTGTGGTCAGATCATTCCTTGGAACTACCCCTTTTTAATGGCTACTTGGAAGATCGCCCCTGCAATTGCTACTGGTAATTGTGTTGTTTTGAAAACTGCTGAAACCACCCCATTATCTATGTTGTACTTTGCCAAGTTGGTTGTGGAAGCTGGCTTCCCTCCTGGTGTTATCAATATCTTTAGTGGATTGGGTCGAGTTGCTGGTGCTCATCTTGCATCCCACTTGGACGTTGATAAGATCGCTTTCACCGGTTCTACTGCTACTGGTAAACAAATTATGAAGCTTGCTGCTTCTAATACAAAGGCTGTTACATTAGAATTAGGAGGAAAATCTCCCATGATCATCTTTGATGATGCTGATCTTGAGAGTGCTGCTACTCATGCTCATGCTGCGTTAATGTCTAACCAAGGACAAATCTGTACTGCCATGTCAAGACACTATGTCCATGAGAAGGTCTATGACAAGTTCATTGAATTATTCAAGCAAAAGGTTATTTCCAACTCCAAGATTGGAAATCCCTTTGACAAGGGTACCTTCCAAGGACCTCAAGTTAGTGAAGTCCAACAAAAGAGAGTATTGGATTACATCAAATCTGGTAAAGAGCAAGGTGCCAAGGTTGTTATTGGTGGTAAGGTCCCTGAAGAGTTCCCCAAAGGTTTTTATGTTGAACCTACTATTTTTGCTGATGTAACTGAAGATATGAAGATTGTTAAGGAGGAGATTTTCGGACCTGTTGCTTCTGTTGGTAAGTTTAGTTCTGAAGACGAAGTCATTGAAAAGGCCAACAGCAGTGAATATGGCCTTGGTGCTTCAGTATTCACCAGAGATATCACTAGAGCTCACCGAGTTGCCTCTAGACTTGAATCTGGTCAAGTTTGGATCAACTCTGGTAATGATTCTGATTACAGAGTTCCATTTGGTGGTTATAAGTCTTCTGGTATTGGTAGAGAGTTGGGTGAATATGGTCTTCAAATTTACACTCAAGTTAAGGCTGTCCATGTCAATTTGACTGAACCTAAGTTATAAATGGATATAAATTAAGCTAACTTATTCGTACAAAATATATATATATATATATATATATAAAATATAAGCAAAACAACAATAACAACAGAAAAAAAATGCGTGACATCGTAGACTTCGTTGGGTTTATTTTTATGATACATCGTATCGTTTTCGAAGAGCTTCAGTCTTGGTAAGCTCCTTTCGTAATAAAACAATATCAGTATCTATCTCTTCAGGTTTCAACGGATTAAGTTTAGGTTGCTTATTAGAGCCCCTTCCAGTACCTGGTAATTGACTTTGAGCAGATACTGATGCAGCAATAGCATTGGAAGCATTTCCTCCACTAGAGTTGGCAGCTTCAAGATCAATATCTGACAACCAAAACTTTAGATCATCACCTCCATCTAATAATGCAGCAGCAGCAGTAATTGAACCAACCCCTTCAGATACTGGAGTATTACTAGTAGTGTCACCCCGTCTTCTTAGTCTAGATCTTCCATTAGCTCCAGAAGAATGATAACCACCACCATGACCTGAAGATGCACCACCTAATGAAGAAGCTAACCTTTTAGTTGGGCCCCGAACAGTCATATTTAAACCATTGGCAATATCCCCAATAGAATTACCAGATTTTGATCGATCAGCTTGTAACTCTAACTTTTTAGCCAGTTTTTCATATACATGCTTTGAGCTTTGTTCATATTGAGTCTCAATACTAGCCATTCGTTCGTCATGATCGGCTTGTGCTCGTTCCATCATATACTGTTCATACAGATACAGCCGCACCAACTCCAGATCTCTGTCTTCATGTAAATCGGCCAATTGTTCTAGAAAGCTGGGCTCGTCGCCATTAATCAATGCTTCTAATTGTTTAACCAATCTAGTCCGTTGTTCTCGATATTCTTTCACTCTGTTGTTATGGAACTGTTCTTTAAGATTCTCATAACGGCTAGATAGTTGTTGTTTGCGATTATTGGCGTTGTTTTTCGCTCCTCCGCTGAGAACAACTTCCGACGGTTCCTCCATACTTGTAGATCCCACTACAAGTTTTGTTTCTTTTTAATAATAGTCTCCTTATTGGGTGTAATTTGTAGTATTAGTTAATAATAGAAGAAAAAAAGAAGAATGCCTTTTCTCTTGTACGCAATATGCTAGAAATAACAGCAAACTGCAACTGGTTAACGAAATCTGATAGACAGATCGTGGTCAGGTACAGCACTCCAAATTAGGCACTGCTGAAGTCGGGTCAAATACTCCAGGTTAGAATATCCAATAGATAGAAAAAAAGAAAAAAAAAAACCAATAAACAAATGTCCAACACTAGCAAACACTAGATTTGGGATTTTCTAAAGTGTTTTAATTACTGTTGCTCAAATGCAATTTGCTAGGATGATTGAACAAACAAACTGTTTGGCGTAAAACTATAAGGAAAACTCAAAGATTTTTCCTTTGCCGGGACAGTCCAATAAACCAACTGCAGACAACTGACAGAGCCGGTGGTTAGGATAAAACAAAGCTTTTCAATAACTACTATTTAAACAAATAATTTAGTGACCCAATAAGCTACTAGAACCCACTTCAAATTGCCTGTGAATGTGCACAATGATAATGTTGTAGAAGCCACAAATTCAAGTAAAAACAAATTTCAACTGTCTAAGTTAGGTAAGTGGCTCACAAGGAAGGAAGATACCTGCCGTCCTGCTTAGGCCGGGCACGCCAGCATTTGATGAATATATGTGCAACCCTGGCCCCTGCCTTACCCCTAATTCCTGTATATGAGTACTCCTAACTACGCGTCAAGCATACCGCACAGCCGTACATGGCTTTTCCGCTGTGCTGACATTCTCCAGCCGTATGACATTTAGTTGTTAATGCCGATCTCTACATGTACTTACTTTATTAAGTAAAAAACCTTAATCTTCATATCTATATAAATCCAATAAAAACGGTATGAAATTAAGCAAAAGCTTAATAAATTTGCTGTTAGAAGTTTAAAACAATTAGTGATTAAGCAATTTTAAGATATTATTAGTTGTACATATTAATCATATATGACTTTATTATTCCACCGTTTTGTTCAGCAACTTAATTTGTTACTATCAATCGTATAAACAATATTAATTTCAGTTATCAGATGAAACAAAACATTAGAGCATTCAAAAAGATTTAAGCTCACATAAAAACAAAAACAAAAGAAGAAAAAATGCGAATCATCAATAGTCTAATATTAAATTTCTCACCAATATTTTTTTTTTAAAAAAAATTCTATTTACCAACTTCCCCATTCTTCTTCCTTATTACCTAAACCTTCTAATTTGGTCTTTTCTTTGGGTTTTTCTAAACCAAAAGCAGGCTCAATGTCTTGTTGTTGACCAATTCCAAAAGCAGGCTCTTCTCCAACTCCGTCAAATAACTTAGAGTAAGCGCTGCCACCATTTTGAGGCCCAGATCGATCACCAGCAAGATGTTCATTAGTAAATTGGTTGAAAGTTTCCATACCATATTTACCAGTTTGTTGCATCTTTTGACCGAATTGCATCATTGCCTTTCTTGCATTGTTTCCAATATCGCTCTCTGCAAAATTTCTCATGTTGGGTCTAATGTACGAGTCGCTAACTTCTTCAACAGTCTTAGTAACAGTACTGGATAAGAATCCCCATCCCTTGGTCAAAGAGCCAAGAGGATCTTTTTGGAATTGTTCCAATCCAATAGAACTTCCCAATGCAAATGAACTTCTGCTGGATGACGAAGATTCGACACTGTTACCAAATCCACCATACTTACCACCTTGAGAAGGAGGAAGATCGTCTGGTCGTTCATTATTCTTTGCACCCAATGTAGCAAAATATAATTCATTCTTTGTCTTTTGTGTCAAATTAGGATTAGATTGATTACCAGATACTGCAGAGTCAGGACGAGGAATGTTTTTTGGTCGTTCTCTTCTAACAAACTCTTTACCTTCAATCTCTGCTGCCAAAAGCTCCTTATAATCTTCAGCAACTGTAGAATTATACTTGACACTAGCAGGAAGTGATTGTTCAAGCCCTTCCTTTTCGAAATATTCAGAGGCACGGTCATTGCCTCCAATCTCCATAGCCTTCATCTCTTCAGGCTTGAATTGATCCATGGTTACACTTCGTACGAAAGATATATGAACACCAAGACCTCTGTGAATACCTGCACATTCCAAACAAATGAAGACTCCATATTTAGGAGTAGCCCACTGAGGATTGGCAGTTCCACAGTCGAAGCATTTCTTGTTGCCTCCTTGCTTTTGAAGCGCCAAAAGTCTTCGTCTGTTATCAGGATCAACAGTCCAACCTGAACTCATTATTATCAACCTAACTCAAACTCCTTATCACCTAAAAATAAATGCTTGAATATATCGAACTCCCAAGTTATAAAAATATTTTGCCGAGATCAGTTTTTAAAAATTCAAAATCCCTTATACTTGACTGGCTTGCAGGTTCCTTTTTGTTTGTAAATTCATCTTTTTTCAGATCATCACAATAATAATAATAATAACCGTGTCCAATACAACCCATACCCTATAATAACATCCTGCTAAGCCTAATTGGAAGTTTATTTTCTTCATGTTCCTGTCTCAAACCTAATGATAAGGAAATGGGAAATTGAGACAGGTAATTCAAGTGATTGATTGCTGAGATTCAAATTTCTAAAATTGTTTTTATTATGACGATGAAAGTCTGGTCAAATACTGTAGATCTAGCTCTGTATCTATAGATTATAGATCACTCTGTTTACGGCTGAGTCAAATATAGCTCTTTGTTCTTAATGTCGGACCTTAAACAGTGTATACATATTATTACGACTCTAATTTGTTATTATGACAATTCGACCTTTGAGATACAAGTATTATTGTTTCAAGCAATGATAAGACTGATGACCAAAGTAACACCGCGGAGTCAGTACCTTGTTAGTTGTATATTCGGTGCAGATATTTATCCGTCGGTGAGGCAGTAGCAGAGATCTCTATCAAATACGAGAATAAACATTGCTATATGTATGATCATTAAGCCACTTCAAGCAAGCTGAATTTTGTAAGAAATAAATGTAATATTTTTTCGAATAAGATCAGAAAGTTGGAAACAATATGAACCGAAGAAATGCCAGTCATATCAGGGATTTTATCCCACTATACTGCTATCTGAAGCTATGGCTTCTCACTGTTGAATACTGGTAACAGTATACAGTAGGGTTGGGTCAAAGTCTCCACTTCAAACTAAATTAGCTAAAGTTAACTGTAGAGTAGCTCATAACATACTCTACCATCATCCTCGGTAAACTCAAAGACATTAAGACATACATTAGTTTATATATATAGTGTATAGCCCCACAATTTATTTTAACATTACAACGATAATACAGAAAATGCCAAATACTTTAGACAGTTCATATTTAACTAAAGGAACCTTCCGACCTGGTATCTTCGATGGAAAGGTTGTATTTGTTACTGGTGGTGCTGGTACCATTTGCAGAGTTCAAGTAGAAGCATTAGTCTTGCTTGGAGCCAATGCAGCAATTTTAGGACGTCGAGTTGAAGCTACGGAAAAGGCAGCTCAGGAAATTCAACAACTGCGTCCTGGTGCTAAAGTTATTGGAATCGGTAATACGGATGTACGAGATGTCAATTCATTGGTTAGTGCTGTTGACAGAACTGTAAAGGAGCTTGGAAAAATCGATTTTGTCATTGCGGGGGCTGCTGGAAACTTCTTGTCAAATTTTAATAATTTATCTTCTCGAGCTTTCAAGACTGTTATTGATATTGATTTGATTGGTTCATTTAATACCGCTAAAGCCACTTTTGAACAATTAAGAGAAAACAAGGGTCATATTCTCTTTGTCACTGCTACTTTACATTATTTAGGTCTTCCTATGCAAAGTCATGCTTCAGCTGCAAAGGCTGGTGTCGATGCTTTGATGCGATCATTAGCAGTTGAATTGGGTCCTTTAGGTGTACAATCTAATGGTATTGCTCCTGGACCAATTGCAAATACTGAAGGAATTGATAGATTATTGCCAGACGAACTCAAAGCTAGAAGCATTGAAATTGTCCCTTTACAAAGATTGGGTACTACTGAAGATATTGCAAATGCCACTGTATTCTTATTTTCACCCGCTGGTTCATACATCAATGGTACAGTTGTTGTTGTTGATGGTGCTTCATGGCAAACTGCAGAGATTCAAGTTCACACTCCTCAATTGTATCCGGAACAAATGATTGAAATGAATAAATATGATCCTAAGATATAATTATAATTATAATTATAAGTAATATTATGTATTTATCTGTCTCATTAAATAATAGACGATAAATGATTGATGACATTGATTTTATATATAGGTATATTTATATATCGTAACTTCGTTAAGTAGTAGTAAGATAAAGCGCTTTTTTGTATCATTAAGAACCAGTTGCTTCAGGTTCCTGACCAACAGTACTAGTAGCAACAAGGGGTTTCTTTAAATCGTTAAGGCCTTCCGGGCTATTGTCCAATGCTTCACTATTAGATATTTCAACTGATAAAGTCTTACAGCTTGGTTCATTCTCATCATTATCAGTACGACGCTTTCTAGGGATTCGTTTTTCTATAGTCGAAGATTGTCGTTTGAGACCAACTCGAGGTAGTTGAGAGTCAGAAGTGTTATTATTACTAGGAACATGCTCATACTCATGAACAGGCTCACCTGCAGCAACATCTTCTACTTCATCTATTTCAACCTCGTCATCATCATCTTCGTCATCTTCGTCATACTCTGCCCCTTCATCATAATAAGGAATATATACTTGGGGCATTGGTTCACCATATTCCTCTTCATCTTCATCATCCTCTGTACCATACCGCGGTAAAAATTCACCTTCATTGAATGCAGATTCCAAGCGAACATCAGCTTCTGTGACATTTGAATTCAATCGTTCTAACATCTGTCCATTTCGGATCTCTTTATAAGCTTCAAAATGTTCTAACATTGACTTAACCACAGATGCATAATTAAGTTGTTCCAAAATCTCGTAATAATTCTCAAATATATGATTTAAAATGAACCTTGAAGTCCTTTTAGATATAGCATCGATTATACTGAGAACCTCTAGGCATGTCGAGTGAATCAAGTTGTTCACATTCCCCAATTCAATCAAAACCTTTAGTATAGATCCTACAATTCCAGATTGAACAATTAACCTAGCATAAGATAGATCATCAATTGTGATGCCTTGCTTGAGACATCGGATTGCTGCCAGTTTAACCTGTTTATAAGGGGAAGCAATTAATCGACTGATACCAACCCATAATTGATGATCAGACATGAATTTACGACATGTAGTCCTGTGTTGTCGAATGCAAAATGTTAACAGATCACACAGTTGTTCATAAGATGCTCGCTCTTCGAAAGTAGCGAGACCCTTGAAAAGATCCATTTGGCCCAACTCTTTAGATCCGACCTTAGGTTTAGAAATGGCTTTTTGTTCATCCTCAGACATCCTGGAACTGCTGATAAGCTTTTCAAATAGCTTTGTAGCAGACTTGGCATAAAAATGAGTTTCAAATTTATCAACCTCACCCGACAAAACACGCCGTAAATTGCGGCCATCAGCAACATCTAATTTTGCAAAAAGATCAATCTGGTCAAACACCCCAACATCTAGTAGTACTTTGATGGCTTCGGCAGCTTGTGATTTTAAGCCTAGATCTTGGTCATTATTTAATAAATCAATAAATATGTTGATAGTTGATTCGTTATAAACTTGTCTTGAGACATCCAAGTAACGCACTAAATTAGCGTCTTGTTCAATAATAGTAACCATAAGCTCAGATCCCAACAACCGTATAGGAAGCATGCTATCTTTTAATGCAAAATCAATCATAGCAAACATACCATGCTGAATAAAATTAGAGTACAAATTTGATCTTTGCTGTGCTTGAAGGTTCTTAGCCACTATTGACATTTGATGAACAAATCTAACGCCATCTCGCTTCTTTCGGATGAGATCTGATGGCGAAAAGTCACTATGATCTGAATTTCCATCTACATATAACCCAAACAACTTATCCGTATAAGAGCCTGTCTTTTGAATATATTGAAGGATTTCAACTTGATTGAAATAGATCAATGATGTTAGCATTGAAAAGGTGGGGTCGTCTAAAAGCCTTGCTAAAACTACATCTTTAAGAAACTGTAGCCAGAAAGTTTGCTTAATCTTATCACGAATCCTTGAATCGACAATAGGTATTACTTCTTTAAATTTAGCTTCATCTGATAAATATTCTCGATGATTGGCTTTTAATCTAGGGAAATCAGGATCATATTCAAGCATTCCGACCACAGACATGATATTTTCTTCTTTCAACAGAGTTTCTAAAAGTGAGTTATCATTCATAAGGACTAAAAAAAAAAAACGTTAGCAATATTTCATATAATAAAATGCAAAGGAAACTTACAAAGAACCTTCATTGTTCGACACAAATAGTGAAGAGCGTCTAAATTGTGCTGTTCTTCTGCAACTGAAAACACGGCTACTAATTTAGAAATATAGCTTGTTTCCAAGATGAACGAAACTATTGCATCGCGTCCAAAATGAGATGCAGAAGAATTGTACAGCAGTTCAAAAATTTCTGCCACATTTGATATTGAAGGATCTGGGGGGTATGTAATTGGGCCTGCCAATATTTCAGTATGATTCTCTTCGCCATTTTCACCAGCAACAGTTTGAACCGATAAGACAGAGATATTATGCTCGATATTATTTTGTACAAAAATTAAAAATTCACACAACACACTACATCCCTCAGTTTCTTGGAAACTAAGAGCCATCTCGACTTCATTGGGTTCTGACCATACGATGAGCGAATCTTGTTGCTTGTGATAATGGATAGTACCAGTAACATGTGATTTCAGAATCAATTCATCTTGATTATTTTCAGAGAATACAGTCAAATATGCTTCACTGGTATCACCATTCTGTAACAATTGACCAATACAATATCCAGTACCACGATCAGTCCACCCCGAGCCATCTATATGCTCATAAATCTTTACCTTCCATGTAGAGGTCGGAATGGGAATTTCCACATTCGACATAGTTTTTCCAAACAATCTCGGTATGTCACGACTATATACAATAAAAGCTCTAATAAATAAGATCTAATATGACAAGAATACTGGTATATAGATGGTTTGAAAGATATTGGGTTCGAAAAAAAACTAAAAAAAAAAAAAAAAAAAAAAAAAAAGACGTCCTATTGCAAAGCGCAAAAGAGGCTGTCGTATTGGCCTTAAATCCAAAGGGTGGGATTAACTTTTTGAACCCTCGATACTACTATCGACCAGGGTATCTGAGTACCAATGGAATTGATGAGGTTGTTAATATAGCTTCCGATATAAAGATTTTGTTTCAATCAAACTCTTGTGATCCGCGATTGCATCTTCACGTAACCAGATAATACCAAATAGCAAGGCGTGGCAAGGGTAGGGTAAAGGGTAATAACCTGAACTAGTAATTGGCTGTTAGACTTAATCAGCATAAGCACCAAATAGCTTAGGTTTGGAAGCCAGATGCTCTGTGCCTACAGTATCGAACTTGTTTTAGTTTTAGCCTAATAATCTTAAAAAGACTCGCACAAGACCCCACGTCTACTTACTGTAACCTCAATGATGATACTATTTAGAAGTATAATGGATTCAGAAAGATTACAATATGGAGTAATCTTATAATAGAGTCCAAAATAATGAGTGCTTAACTCCTTATTTATATTTTTGCTGTTCGGAAAATCTAAATTTACTACCGCTGAGATCTGATCTGATCTGAAAGATAGTCCGTCAGATATGCTGCGGACGGCTTGATCGGTCTACATGTAATATCTCGCACAGACATACTAATCACTGATCACTGCATAGAACAATAGACACAATAACAACTTAATGTGATATCTAGCTGTAGGCCTACTAAAAGATAGACTATGTATAAAGTTGTATAAAGTAGAAATTCAACATAATATAGGTTATAAAAGATGATGTAATTTCTTTTCTCTTTTACTATTCGATGGCTTTTTTGTCTACAACACCAGTATTATCAGTAATACTGTCTAACTCACCAATTATCACCAGTGACAGTAACAAATGGTACAGGCTCAATAGCCTTTTGAGCTTTTCCGTTTTCTCCTGATTTATATTTGATATTTCTATGATAATTTATAATTAAATATATTATTTCTGTTTTCTTTATAATTTTAGGTGTATATATACTTCACGAATTTAACAATTTCTAAAATGCGACAGCACCCGACCAGAAGCATTCTGAAAGCAAGGAGCTCAGTCAAATTAGTATAACATATTGCCATCCATAAGCAAATTTCCAGAATGAATCAGTTAGGAGCTTATTAACATTCTGATGGGTCATATGAATTGCCCATAAAATGTTAGTTGTGTCTGTTATCCTTCTACTGTTACAGAGTTCTATTATTAACCTTCACAATACTTGTATGAAAATGACAGTTACCCGAACCCGCTGAATCGTTACTGCACGGGGTAATTACTTTGAAACGCTACATGGAAGACATACTAATTTCATTATTTTAAAACTTTGAAAAAATTGCAAGAAAGTAAACGGCTAAAAACTTCTAAACACGAGCTCTTTTATATTACTATATATTTTATTGTTGACCTGTCATTGTTTTACGATAAATCAAGGATACTCTGGAATACTAACTCCTTAAGGCTTAAATTCAAGTTTTAGGGTTGGCAACGGGCTCGGCACAATTGTATTACAGTTTGCAGTTAGGGATTATACTAATCTTTGGAAAAAAAAAAAAAGACTAGATAATCCAATAGTTTATGGTATAATAAATATTATTAAAAAAATGAAGGTTTTCTTAAATATCTAGACTATTCTGTACAGACCAGTCACACTGTGTAGCGTACTGTAGTAACCATCTAAAATGGGCCTGGGGCTGGGAACGTGTAAATTTATATTATACAATGAAGAGGCTTTTTAATTAACTTCATTTGTTTGGTCTAGCCATATTCCAATCTGCATTATCAGACGATTTTATCATTGCTAAAAGAAAAGCCAAACTTTATTTTAGATAGTCAGGGATTCATTAAATTGAAATATTGACTGGAATAAAAGGTTGGTTAATTGTCACTATATTCTAATTGAAACAGGTGCAATTGAAATTGTCCAAATTACGCGTGATTACGTCAAGAAGAATAGCAGAAAAATAAAAATAAAAACGATGTTGTGGTCACGACATGAACACGCTGATATGCCAGATGGTGAATATATCTCTGGCGAGCCTTTGGATGGAATCTTATGGGCACATATTATCATTATGGCATTAGCATTCGGTATAGTATTTCCTATTGGATTAATATGCGGATTAGCAAGGAATAAATACCACGTTCCAGTTCAAATCACAGGAGGAATATTGGCCATTACTGGATACTTTTTAGGACATAGTCATAAAGGTCGACAATTTGAATCTCATAATATTCATTCAGTTTTTGGTAACTGGGTCATGTTAATAGCTATTGTCCAAGTGGCTATTGGAGTGATTTTGAAGTTACATGTTGAAAAAGGAATTCTTGGCCGGATTCGACGTATTCTTATCAAGATTCATTTGGTAGTTGCAGTACTTTTCCCTATCATTAGTTGGGTGCAAATGGGATTCGGAGCTATTACTATTCCAGGGTTCTGTCATGAAGACCATTTAGGTCAATGCTTAGCACATGGTATTATGGGATCTTCATTTATTGCCTATGGCTATATATTGGCTATTATGCTATATGTTGGTAAAGGGTGGCTACAAAGACGTGGCCGAAGTCAAGAATTCTTTGATAGCCTTATTATTACAATCTGGGGAATTATCAATACGTTTACTGAACATCGATGGGGTCAACCTTGGAGCCATGGTGATTACCAACATACCAGTATGGGAATTGTCTGGTGGGCTGCTGGTATGCTTGGAGTATACTTATCTTGGGATCGGGTAAATAACCGACCTCAAAGAAATCATGTTCCTGCTTTAGTTATGCTAATTACTGGATATGCCATGAGCCAGCATTCTCAAAACCTTATGGTTTCAACTCAAGTGCATTTGATGTTTGGAGTGTTTTTAATGTTGGCAGGTGTAGCTCGAATCATTGAAGTATCTTTTGTTCTTCATGATGGACCTCATCCTGGTAAACATGATATTAAAACTTTCCAACATTTCCCCCCTTTGCTATTAGTTCTTAGTGGAATGATGTTTATGGGTGCTACTGAGGAACAAATGCAAATCCTTAATGATATCGGAATCATGCATGCCAGTTATATCCTAGTAATTAGTTCTGTAGCCTGTGTTCTCTACTTACTAATTGTGTTCCTACTCAATTTGTATGTGTCACTTACTGAATCTCAGAACTCAGATCAATTAGATGCCGGCAAGTATACTGAATTGCCGGTAGGTGGAAGCTCCCGGCCTGGCGATGTGGAGTCTCGGGGGGTTCCGGGTATTGAACTTCAGCCCTTTTTGGACCGTGAGTCTGCATTAAGCAATGCCCGCCGAACCAACCGACATGTAGTGGTAGGCGATGAAGATGATGAACTCGATGATGATGACATTGACATTGACTTTGACGTTGAGGCTGAGCCAGTAAGATAGTGTCTCACCAGCCAGACAATTATATATATATTATATATATTATATATTATTATTATTATTAACTAAGACGGTATATATTAAAAAGATCTTAATATATATTATGTAAGATGAATTATTATTGGTTCGATAACAATTTTGCTTGGCAACGCCTGTCGAGTTGATACCGTGGTGGTAACTTAGGCCAACTTAGTGTACTGTACAGTGACTAAATGAATTTTATTTGCACGCAAAGTTAACAGGTTTCGCAAATTACTAAATGATGTTACAATGCTCTTCTTCCTCTTACTGTACTACGACGCATCATTTTTGGCCCGTAACTAACTTGAGGTAACTTACCTTGTCAGTTTTTGTTGCTGCTGACATATGCCGGGTGCCACGAAATTATTAACATCTTGGGAACTTTTTGAGGTTCATGTCGCCGATACCGGATATTCAAAAGTTTTGAGATCATATTTATACAATAGTGAGGGTTACAATACAATATACATGTAGAAGGTTACAAGTAAAGGGTTGTGTTTGAATTTAATTTTAAGTGGTAAGTGGGATGACGACGATCTAACAAATGATCTTGTCACGAGAAGCTGAAATTTTTAAGGGCCTTATTGAAAAATGTCTTAATTAATATAAGTTGTTAGTGCACTTCACTCAATCCACAAAGTATCGGTAAACTGTATTGTTGCCGAACTGTCAAAAATTTTCAGTCGTCTGCAAACGTAGTTTTTTTTCAAATTCTCCTAGTCATTACTTCGATGCGCCATGACTAAATAATTTTCATAGAGTTGCAGATTGACCCGTAGGTCAATTGCTAAATTACTTTTTGTGGCCACTTAATAGTTATGATTGGGCATTTACTCTAGATAATGCAAGTAGGCATGCCAGCAAAGCAACCCGCCAGGGACAGATACAGCAAGGATCTCCATTGCGAATACTATGAAGAAAGAAAAATTGTTGGCCTGTCTATAGTGGGGGAAATGCTGCTCGGGCTGAGACGACATCAACCTTTTTTTTTTTCAGTAAGATATTCCTCTGTACAGAGTGTTTTATTTATTACCATACTGGCTATATAAAATTCTCACTCCGAAGTCGGATCCTTGATCATTGTTTGTATGGCGGTCTCCAAAAGGGGGTTTTGACCCCACTTGAAAGATCTGATATACAGTACATCTTTATATTTAAACCATCTAAGAGATCTAATTGCTTTAATTAGCCTATAGCTAGAATATCCAAATTATTGACATCTTCAGTAATATAATTTATGTATCACTTTAATTGGTATCTGAAACCATCCCTATAATGGATGAAACAATCGATTTTTATCTCAGTCCAATAGTTATCGCCCATCGAACCAAAAAATAAAAAAAAAATAAAAAATAGACATCCAATTATTTCATACCATCGAAATGTGTGTGGGTGCCTGGCAATAATTTTTTCCGACTCCCTTAGTACTGTACCACCGGTTTCGGCCTGGGGATGTCTCATCCGCTTGTGCTATTAAGGAGCTGCTTATTGAGTAAACTCCTCAACTTGCAGGGTATTTTTATTTTTTCTGCTTAAAGTCCTAAGGTTGCATGAGCTTAGCTTCTCTCTGACAAAATGCTCTGACTCAACTGAGTTTTGCATGGTTTGCATCCTTAGTCCCGTAGATCATGAATATGCAATTAGTACACTGTACTACTAGTTAATCTGATCCGGAAAATCACAACAGGTCCGAGATGGTAGCCCCTAAAAAACTATAAAGTTAGGGGCGTTTCCTGGTAGTTTTGGAGTTTTTTTTTTTTCCTTCTCTCTATTCTCTACAAATCCTTATAGGTCTAATCATTATAGAAATGTCTAACCAACCTAGCGAACCCGAATTTCAACAAGCTTTCGACGAGTTGTTGTCCACTTTGAAGGACTCTACTTTGTTCCAAAAGAGACCTGAGTTGGAGAAGCTCATTCCCGTTATCTCCATCCCTGAGAGAATTGTTCAATTCAGAGTTGTCTGGGAAGACGACAAGGGTAACCTCCAAGTCAACCGTGGTTACAGAGTTCAATTCAACTCTGCCCTTGGTCCTTACAAGGGAGGTCTTAGATTCCATCCTACTGTTAACTTATCTGTTCTTAAGTTCCTTGGTTATGAACAAATCTTCAAGAACGCTCTTACTGGTCTCAACATGGGTGGTGGTAAAGGTGGTGCTGACTTTGACCCCAAGGGTAAGTCAGACAACGAAATCAGACGATTCTGTTTCGCTTTCATGTCCGAGCTTAGAAGACACATTGGTGCTGATACTGATGTCCCCGCTGGTGATATTAACGTTGGTGGCCGAGAAATTGGTTACTTGTTTGGTGCCTACAAGAAGCTCCAAAACAAGTTTGAGGGTGTCCTCACTGGTAAGGGTCTTACATGGGGTGGATCTCTTATTAGACCCGAGGCTACTGGGTATGGTCTTGTCTACTATGTTGAGCAAATGATCAACTATGCCACCAAGGGAAAAGAAAGTTTCAAGGGTAAGAGAGTCGCTATCTCTGGTTCTGGTAACGTTGCCCAATATGCTGCTCTTAAGGTTATCGAGCTCGGTGGTACCGTTGTCTCTCTTTCTGACTCTAGAGGTGCTTTGGTCGCCACTGGTAATGAAGGTTTCACCCCTGAAGAGGTTTCTGCCATTGCCGAGTTGAAGCTCCAAAGACAACAACTTTCTGCCTTGGAGTCTAAGCTTGCTCACAAGTTCAAGTACTATGAAGGTGCTAGACCATGGACTCTTGTTGGTAAGGTTGATGTTGCCTTGCCTTGTGCTACTCAAAATGAAGTCAACGCTGAGGAGGCTGAGGCTCTTGTCAAGGCTGGTGCCAAGTACATTGCTGAGGGTTCCAATATGGGTTGTCACATTGATGCCATCTCTGTCTTTGAGAAGAACAGAATTTCTCAAGCTGACGGTATTTGGTACGGTCCTGGTAAGGCTGCCAATGCTGGTGGTGTCGCTGTTTCTGGTCTTGAAATGGCTCAAAACTCTCAAAGAGTTAGCTGGACTTCCGAGGAGGTTGATGCTAAGCTTAAGCAAATCATGATTAACGCTTTCAACAACTGTGTTGAGACCGCTAACTCTTACTCTTCTGAGACTTCCAACAGCTTGCCTTCTCTTGTTAAGGGTGCTAACATTGCTGGTTTTGTCAAGGTTGCCAATGCCATGATTGATCAAGGTGAGTTCTGGTACTAAAAAGTTTATTAAGTTTTTGATGACAATTTCTTTTTTTTGTTGATTCTGATTTAGGATCCTTTATTGTTTTGTTTTTATGACCATGTTATGTTGTAGTAGTTCTAGATATGATAATAGAATATTCAATTTTTTTTTTTAAAATTTGGTAATTATTAACTTTATAATAATTTACTTACAAATGGAATACACCATCTAAACTCGCTTAAAGGGATGTGCTTCGGTATTAAATACATAATCATCCAATGACACAACATTTGGATCTTCATATAATAAATAGGCATATTTTAATGTTTCACCCATCCAAAAACTCTCTGCAGAGTCCAATAAATTGCTGATTCGGTTGATATCAACATTATTTGTAACATCTCGAATTGCTGCATAGCCTTTAACCAAACCAGTGGTTTGATCAACTACTGCTGTCATGTTTAAGATACTTTGAATCATATTCCATCCTTTATCCTGCCAACTATTATCACCACTAATTCGGTACATATAAAATACTGATTCCAAAGCTTCAGGGCGCAAAATATATCTTGCATCTTCTTTCAAAAATGATCGTGGCATATCATAATGACCTTGAACTGGCCATCTATATCCGCCTTGACCATCTTCAACAAGAACTGCAGATGGCATATGCTGCCTTGAACTAGGAACTCTGTTTTCATACATATAATCAAAATCAAAGCTACTACAATCGGCTCCTCCTGAAGGACATCGTCGTACAATAAAACTCTCTGGCATGATACCACCTCTAGTTCTATTATAAGCCCATACACATCCTTCAGTGATCTGTTTACCTAACTCAACGTCTTCTGGTCGATTAAGAATCTTACCACCTAATGCAAACATTCCACCAGTAAAACATGAAAGATGTGACATATCGTTTTCATCAGTTATAATTCCGTTGGCACCAACTATCTTGGTTCCCACAAACAAAATTCCTTCATTATTTTCAACCCAAGGCTTGTAGATCAACAATTTCTTTGCTGCTTCGGCCATATTTATATAAAGATCCACATACTTGGATACTGCACCATTCAGAAGTTGATATTCCTTCATATAATATTCATAAGCACTGTCAACAAGTCCACCCATTGTAAATCTTCTATTTGAATTGGGAGAGTCGCGAAGGGGTGCTTCAACACAATTAACAGCCTTTAACTTGCCACCTGATCGACCATTGTTAGTATACACTAGATGACCATCACTACCATAAATGTCTTTATCTTGTTGTTGTTCTTGTTCTTCAACTTGATTTGCCGAAGGGATAACTGCTCGCTCGTGAAGATTATGAAGTTTAGAGACACCTGGGTCAACAACTCTATCACTTGGTGGAGGTTGAACATTTGAGTAAGTATTGAATAAATCTTCTCCTTTGGCCTTTTGAGCATTTAATTGTTGCAATACCTCCTGAGTAATAACACTCACATCACATCCAGAAGCATCAACTGCCTGAGGAAATAACCATGGGATATGCGATTTAGGGGCAAACTCGTACAAAGCATCGGTGATCCTTGCCACTGTATCATAGTAGCTGTTATTACCAGTCAATTGCGCTAAACGAGTAAATTCTACAGATAGAGAACCCAACTCAGCTACTGAAGTGCTAGTTCCGGCCCTATATCTTTTAACAGTTTCAGAATCTCGCCATTGATAAAATAAAAGCGGCATTCGATTCGGGGTATCAAATGCACCCATGAGATTATCGGCTAACTGTACCGCTTTTTCAAGCAAAACAGGCTGAGACCCAGAACTCAAATCATATGCAGAAAGTAAACCTCCCAAATATCTAATGACAGTTTCGAACAAGGGGATATCATCTCTATAAGTTCGAGTAAAGTCAATTGTTGCAACAAAATCAACCGCTTCTTGGAACTCATCATATAATTCCATAACATACAGAGTATCGAGAGCATCTACCAAAGTTGCAGCCCAACCTAAAAATGGATTTAATTTTCGATTTGAGATTGGAAGAATTTCATCATGACCCCAAGCATGTTGTTTGTATTGATTCCAAGATAGCAAAAATGCGTCTTTGACTATCTGCTTTCTCTCCAGTCTGATTTTGGCATCTTGTGGAGTCTCTACTCTAGCAAATGCATCTTGAATGGTAGGGATATTATCTTTTGATTTAGTTCTACTATATCCATCAGGTAAAGGAATGACATCAGCTACTGGGAACTTTTCAGGTCTTGGAAGGATCTTTGGTGGAAGGTACCTAGAATTTTCAGACTTACCATTACTTCGAGCATAACCACCACCCGAGGTAATAATTTCAGCATCTGATATAACAAAAGGTTCATCTTCAAGATTAAACCCGATTGGAGCCTTAGCATCAGTGGTACTGGCTTTACCAGCATAGTTAGGACCAGCACTATCACCAGGGCCAGAACTAGATCCAGAACTGGAACCAGTACCAGAGTTAAAAACTTCTGCACCAATATTCACACGAGAATTCTTTTCATTCTCATTTGCCGAAGCCTGTAAACCAGCGGCCATTTTGTCTTCCTCACTTCCAGGGCCGAATACTGCCTTTTCTTCAGGCTGCTGATCAGCAAATGAATTTGAATCGGAATTTGAGATAAAGTCAGCGGCAGCAGCGGCAGCAGCGGCAGCAGCAGCAGCAGCAGCACCTGGAGAACCTCCAGTGAATGGAGGGTCCTCGGGGGGTATATTACTTTCGGCTGGATTATGATTTGAATCTGGGGTTCCTTGTCCACCAAAATGTGGAGAGGGAGGACTATTTTGTTGCGATGATTTGGAATTTCCAGTTATATCTGTTGGATTTCTAACATGATCGATACCATTCTCCTGTGGCTCCTGATCAATTGGCCGGGGTGGAGGCTGATGGTGTGAAGGATTATGAATTTTGACATCTTCGTCAATGTGTACCGCATGTGAATGAACACCAGGGGGATGGCCATAATGATGCAAAGATGTATAATAAATGAAACCTACAAATAAAAAGACTGCTGCTACATTAGCACGTAACCATTTGTGTCGACGAGATAAGCTGAAGAAGCCGACCATTCTGGGCTAGAAAAATCAATTCTTTACTTTATACCCCGCTAGTTTTAGCCACAGCCAATATACACTATTTTTGTGATAATGTTAACAATATACACTAATACTGGTATTTCCAAAATGACAACAACAAAAAAAAAAAAAAAAAAAAAAAGAAAAAATAGGTTTTTAAGAAGGCTAGACTCTATAATGAATTGGTGAATCACTAGCGATTTCTTTTGACGAATTGGAGAGCAATCCAACCTGGCAAAGAACCTCCTTCAAAGAAATTATTAACCAATATCCAAGTCAGTCAATAAAAACGAATAAATAAATGAGCAAAAAAGGCCAGTTTTCGATATACAGGGAAATATTTTACAGCTAGCAAATTACTAACATGAATCTAAAAGGTAACGTCACTAAGAAAGCGTCCTCATGCTCATATAGATACGATCTACGATCCTCAGATTTTTGAGTTTCAAATATAGCTGCCAACTGGCTATAAGTTAAAGTTGCCGTGGTGCGTGGAGGTAAGGAAACAAGTGCATCAGGCTGGTGGTGCAAAATAAATGGTTCACCTAGAGAGTGAGAAGAAGCAGCTTTTACTGGAGAGATACCACTGCCAAGACTTGCAATCGGCCGTCGGAAAGAAGAGAAACGAGATGGCTTCGTCTAAGTTGGAACACAAAGAATATAAGACAGAACAAACATTTCCGAAATGGTGTTTATATTAGCAATAGAGAAGATGAGTTTTGAAGTTGCTCTCTTACGTCATATGATAGTGAACAATGATAGCAAGGTCCCTGTACCAGTAACCAGTAACTTGTTAACAGTAGGTATCAGCAACCATCTTAATGCGTAAGTTAGCTGGCTGTTTCGTGTTACTAACTTAGTGAGAGCTCTTTACTATTGAGCATGCATTTGTATCAACACTGTATTGTGGACACCAGCCTAACTTACCAAGTAACTTAACTGTTAGCTTTACAAAGATGACCATGTCGATAAGCCATATAGGGGGTGTACACTGTTAATCTAAAGTTATACGTTAACCTTTTAGTTAGCTTGAGCTTTAACTGTTAGCTGTATCAGTGGTTAAGTACTGTAGAGTATAGACATGAGGTCTAATGACTAAGACTCGTCAGTATTTGGTATTGGGATCACCATAAATTAATGATATCAAAAACTTGAAGCTCCAACACAATGAGAATTTGGTTCATCCATCTTTCTTATTACATCACCATTTGGACCTTTAATTCCGCCTTTAACCTATACTGCATAGTAATAGTCGTATCGATCAACCCTATTATATTAGGATTTCATCACTCGAGGAATTCCCTTCTTATTCGCATTAACCACTTGTACCCATTCGCCTAATTGAGAAATTGTGCATCTTAATAAATCAATGTAATTATAAGAATGTTATAATGATGGTTTATTTTATAAGTTCTCTAACATTCCTGTAAGATAAATATCTTTAGTAGATAAAGAGCTCAAGAGAATCTCGAAAGCGCAGCATCTTTCACTTCGGAGATGCAGCTCTCATACATTTAACACCGTTAAAGTTACTGTTGACCACACTGCTAAGCCGGTATGACTGGTAGCTATTATTAGCGTAATATTATCAACTGAACTAACTGTAATTAGTAGTATCAAACTAATAAACCCCACGCCAATAATTAGCAACAATAGTCTTTATTATTTAAAATATCTAATAATAACCTCTAATACTCATTTAATATAATAAAGAACCAATTGGTTAAGTCCATTGGAATATTAACTGTTAGCTTAAGTAGCTCTCTTACTTACCATCGCTTGGAGCATTTTTGGATGAAATAATAATAGCGCCGTTCCTTTCTCCGATACAAGTACGTGTCAGCGGTGTAACTAACTAATATCCACATATTTGCTTTGATATCCGATCTTAAAAGCTAATTTTTTTTCCTCTTCCTTTTGTTCTTTCTCCAATTGACAAGAAATTAAGAAATAATCAATCAAAATGTCCGAGGTTAACACTACAACTTTAACTTTCAACACTGGTGCTAAATTCCCAGTTATCGGTTATGGTACTTGGGAAGTTTCTGATAACGATGATGGATATGAAAATGTTTTGGTAAGTAAGGCCTAGAGGATAAATTAGGTATTCAATTGTTAACTTAATATTATTTAGACTGCTTTGAGAGAAGGTTATAGACATATTGATACTGCCTTTTTTTACAAGAACGAATCGTCGGTTGGTAAGGCTGTTAGAGACTGTGGAATCCCTAGAGAAGATATTGTTGTTGTAACCAAATTGGCCGATTTTGATCACACTGACGCTCAAGCTGCTCTTGATAAAAGTTTGGGTCTTCTTGGACTTGATTATGTCGACCTTTATTTGATGCATTGGCCTGTTGCTACTAATCCAGATGGATCTCTTGTTAAAGACTGGGATTATATCAAGACCTGGGAGCTAATGCAGAAGTTGCCCAAGTCAAAAGTTAGAGCCATTGGTGTATCTAATTTCAGCACCGTTGCTTTAGAAAAGCTCTTAAATGCTCCTACTACCACTATTGTTCCTGCTTGCAACCAAGTCGAACTTCACCCTTACTTGGCTCAAGACAAGTTAGTCAACTATTGCAAAGAGAAAGGAATTGTAGTTTCTGCTTATTGTCCTCTCAGTAAAGGAAAAGAAATTTTGAATGAGCCTGTTATTGACAAGTTTGCTAAGAAATATGATGTCACTCCTGGTCAAATTGTTTTATCATGGGGTGTTGGAAGAGGCTACGCTGTTTTACCCAAGAGTGCTACTCCTTCTAGAATTAAGAATAATATTCATACTGTTGACCTCACCAAGGAAGAAATTGATGAAATCAGCCAACTCTCTGTTACCAAGCCTAATAGAATTGTCAAGGCTGATTGGTACCCAGCAGGAGTCACTGTTTTCCATGATGACGAGTAATTATATAGATTGAGATGTCAATTTTATTGTATTTTTCAACTTTGTAATTTTATTAACTTTGTAGATAGATATATTGCATGAATAAGTAGGAAAATATTTCCCACTTCCAAAATCAACATAAGGTTATTAATAATATTAAATGATATTATACTAAATAGGCTAGCTTTCAACCAATTAAACCTCAGATGTTACTGGCAAATTTGCCTATCCTTCTGTCAGCATATGTACCCCACATTGCATATAATTACGGAACAATGTTCCGAGTAACAATACAAGGTACTGTAGAACCTTTGAAAAGCTGGGTATTTTCTGAAGGAATCGACCTCGTATTAACGTTGGGATGGAATAACAAGAAATTTTTACTCAGACTATTAAACTTGTTATCTTTTATCCGATCTTGAAGCAAATTCCAATGTTTTATTGATATTACCCAGTGTTGTAGTAGAGACTGGTTATTGCCAAAGCCATCTATTAAATATATGAATCAGGAGATCTGGTTTAACATCTAGAAGAAAAAAAAATTGTCACTTTTCCTATTATCTTTTACAAGACATTTTTAAATTCAACTTGATCCAGTATTATATTGATAAACTAGTATCTAGATTTGTTTTGCCTTCTTTGCCGAAGTTTGTCTCTCCAGTAGTAATAATATTTAATATTAGTCAATAGTCAATACCTATGATTCTCAAAATAAAAAAAAGTAAAATTGAACTAACCTTTTCCAAATATTTAATCTAAAAACTTTTGAATCTATAAATTGAGATCTGGATAGAGCTATAGATCCAATTTCCCTTTTGTAGATTGCGGTATTTTGGTCTAAGAAGGGATTTAATAACTCCCCCTCTTCTGTACCAGTCTGATGTTGACACTCAATCATACTTTAAAAAAAAAATTCAACTCATATGAGTCATATCAAAGTCAATAGAATATTTATTGTTTTAAGGTTATTATTTCGAGCAGTATTAATAAATTATAAGGAATTACAATTTCCAAACAATCGGACGGACTATTTCCACAATAACAGTGTCAATTCAATTGAATTATTCTAATATGTATTAAAGAGTTTGTATTTAAAGCATTACATATGATGCTAACTTACTGTCACATTACTACATTTCTGACATTCTACATTTTGTTACAGGATAAGTTATATCAAATTCCTATTCAGCAATTATAAGAACTTTATTAGATTCCATAATTAAAAAAAAAAGAAAAAAAAAAAAAACTTCGTCATAGCTATCTAAATCTTTAACTTACTTCTAGATAAAGTATGTTAATAAATGCTGACATTCTTGTTTTGACCATAACAGCTATCGAGAACTCCAAGTTGCCGTTATTTTATGAAGGCATTACTAAGTTACAGTAAATGGGTGCCTGCATTGCATAGAGAAAAAAATCAGGGGGTGAGGTTCAGATGCATAAACCTATTTTTTTTTTTTTTTTTGCTAAAAATAGGCATAGCAACAGATCATGAAGTTGAATAGAATAGAATTTTAAGACCCATAAAATATCATCAAATTTTAATTACAATTTTGGCTCATATTAACTAAGAAAGCTAGATGTCCAGTCATGCTTCTCTGTGTGACTAGTGTAATCCTAAAGTTTTTAGTGGGCTCCTCACTAATTTATGTCCAGTCTAATTTAGGCTTTTGTTTGTATAAGCTTGGAGTCATCCCCACTTGAATATCCCCATCAATTATAACAATAAAACACCAATCATGCTCCTAGAGTACCTAAAAACGTGATCATCTGGAGTCCTGCACATAATATCTGTTAATTTATGTCATCTGGCTTTTGTTAAGCCTACTGTAAATGTATGTTACCTGTCAGAAGATTGTCATTAGGGCATTGTAACTTTATAAACGCAGATCTAGTACATCTAAATCGGCATGAACATCTTTTATTTTTCTCTCTCTCTATACTAAGTTAAATGCACGCGATTCCATTTAGTAATTGGTATGGTAGGTACATGGTAACAGTAAAAGTGGTTGCTTTTCAACAAGGACTCGATGAGGATTATCCTCACCCTTATTCAGCTTAATACATTTACTATATAGTGCGAACATCTTTAATTAAAACAACCAATTAATAAAAAAAAAAAAACCAAAATTATATACATCAGTTTAATAAAAAAACTCCAATAATTATCACCAATCGATTGCATCTAAATTGTCATCAGGTTGATGCTAAAATAAGCTGGCTAAACAAGTCAATAAACATATGCATATAAACCGCATAAATCTGGTGCTATAAATCTTCGCCTCGAAGATGGGGGTTGGGGGACAGTCTCATATCCAGGCCGATCTCAGCAGTGGCTATTTAAAAGTTCCCCAAATAGGCTGCTATTTAAGCCACTCTGGTTTAAATCAGGACGCTATAAGCTGCCATCTCCAAGCACGCGTAAGCTAAAAATAATCACGCCTAAAGCATAACCCACCACCACCCAAATCCAAAATTTTTGGAATAAATAGACGTGCATTTCCCCTGTTAATACAAACTATCTAAACTATTTATACTTTATAGTTTTTATTATTACTACAAAATTATCACTTCGCAAATCAAAATGTCTCTTGCTGTTGCTACCAGTCCTATTTCTAGCTCCTCTGAGCAAGTTTTATTCAACCCTGCTTTCATTCCTGCCAGCGTTGTTAGAGAATTACCATTTGGTTACAAGATTCGACCTATTGCTGCTTCTGATTACGAACGAGGTGTTTTGGATGTTTTACGAGTTCTCACCACTGTTGGTGACATCTCTAAGGATTTGTTTGAAGCTCAATATAACTATTGGTTAAAGCACAACGACTCTTACTTTACTATTGTCATTTTAAACGAGGTTGACCGAGTAGTTGCTGTTGGTACTGTTCTTGTTGAGAGAAAGCTCATCCACCAATGTGGTCTTGTTGGACACATTGAAGATATTGCTGTTGCAAAGACTGAACAAGGTAAAAAGCTGGGATTAAGAGTTATTCATGCTCTCACTGATATCGCCAAGGCCCAAGGTGCTTATAAGGTCATTTTGGACTGCTCAGAACACAACGTCAAATTCTACGAAAAGTGTGGTTACGTCCGTGCTGGTGTTGAGATGAGCATGAAGTTCAATGCTGAAGTCAAGCCTTCTCTTTAATCGTTTCTTTGAACAAACTACTCCTATTTATTATTATTCACCTTGATTTGGTTTTGCATTTTTAGTCTTTTTTTTTTTTTTGGTATATAATCTTTTTTTGCATGTATTAATTAATTAAATTTCTTACTCCTTTCGTTTTACAGGTTTCTGTATATATTTAAAAACAAACAAGAGCCAAAAAAAAAAAAAAAAAAAAAAAAAAAAAAAAAAAAAAAAAAAAATTTTTGTAGATGGTCCTTCGGCCATGGTTTTAACAATAAAACAATATGATTCATTACTACTTAAATTAACTCCATTACATACATGATCTGAAGTATTATAAAGGGAAAGAAAAAAATATAAAAAAAGAAAACGAAGAATAAGAACAATTCAACAGATCCCTGTCTATTATATAAACAAAGGCTCCTTATTAAATATATAAATATATAAAATAAGACTTTTTTTTTTTTATTTTATTTGGTTTGGTTATTCATTTCACACATCATCATACTTACAAGTTACCCTTGGTGACAGGCCAAGTGTAACTGCCAGATTCACCTCGGACGAATCCTCGGTCAGCTAAGAACTTGTTAGTACTCTCAGGACCTCTGGATCCATAAGGATACTTCTCAACATGTCCTTCGCCATTATCAAGCTTGTGGAGTAAAGGAGTGAAGATCTTCCAGGAGACATCTAATTCATCATCTCTGACGAAGTTAGAGTGGTCACCGTTAAGAGAGTCCAAAATAAGAGCCTCATAAGCCTCGGGAATGCTGAGGTCAGAGTATCTTCTGTGGTAAGTCAAGTCCAAGTCAGTAATGACAGTCTTGGTACCCAAACCAGGGTACTTAGCATTCATCTTAAGGTAGATGGCCTCCTTAGGTTGAACTCTCATAACCAACTCATTTCTAGAAATGTTTTGGAAAATACCCTTGGCAACATCCTTGAATTGGATTCGAATCTCAACCTTAGCTTCATCAAGAGCCTTACCAGCCTTAAGAATGAAAGGAACACCCTCCCATCTGTCATTTTGAATCTCAAGTTGTAAAGCAGCAAAAGTGACAGCTTTAGAGTCCTTCTTAACAGTCTCATCATCCAAATAAGAGGGCTTAGAACCATCCTCAGATCGGTCATATTGACCAAGAACAGTGTTTTTGAGCTCAATGGGAGAAATGGCCTTAAGAACCTTGACCTTCTCATCTCTGATATCCTCAGGAGAGAAAGAAACTGGCCTGTCCATGGCAATTAAAGAAAGAACTTGCAAAAGATGGTTTTGCATAACATCTCTGATGATACCAATATTATCAAAGTAACCACCTCTTCCTTCAGTACCAAATGGCTCCTTAAAGGAGATTTGGACGAATGCAATGTTATCTCTGTTCCATGAAGCATTGAAGATTTGATTACCAAATCTCAACACAAGGATATTCTTAACCATCTCCTTACCGAGGTAGTGATCAATTCGATAGACTTCATTCTCCTTCCAAATAGGAGCAATTTGCTTTTGTAAAATTCTGGAACTGTCAAGATCATGGCCGAATGGCTTCTCAATGATAACCTTAGCATGGCCTTCATCACCAGGGTGGTTAAACTTCTTGATGTGACTAGTAACTTGAGCAAAGACGGCAGGAGGTAAAGCAAGGTAGAACAATCTGTCTCTCTTTAAACCATCCTTGAGTAAAGGTGCCTCAAGTTCACGGATGTGTTTCTCTAAACTGATGTAACCTTCATCAGTATCATATTGACCAGAGACGTAGGTACAGATACTTTTAAATTCTTCAGCTTTGGCCTTGGTTCTGTCGTCAACAAGCTTGAAGTAAGAAGATAATCTCTTCTTATAGTCTTCATCAGTCATGCTAGTTCTGGCATAACCAACAATTCTGGTCTTAGGAGGGAGCAATCCATTTCTGAACAAGCCGAACAAGGCAGGGAAGGTCTTCTTCTTGGCAAGATCACCAGAAGCACCACAGACAACAATGGTGACATTGTGCTTGAATTCAATGACGGAAGGGTCAGTAACAGAGGCAGACATGTTAAATCTATAAGTTAGTAAGCGAATTATTCAGGTGATTCAGCAGATGCAACAAAATGCATAGATTGCTCAACAGATGGTTCAACACAATGACTAATAACGAATTTTGTTGTGCTAAAGTTACAAAAAGAGGAGCTCCAGCTCAAAACTGTTGTTCAAGAAGTATTTACTCGTATCCGACTAAACAATTGCAATTGTTTCAACTCAAATGTCGGAAATAATCTTCAATATATACAACTTATAGTGTTGCGTTAACTAAGTATTTTCGTAATTCAACCATTTTATCCACAGTGAGGCTTAAAAGTGTTGTAATCCATGCCGATTATCAATATATATCCGACACCAGTAATAAGTCTTACATCTTCATTTGATGAATTCAAATCTACAATTATAGATAATATAATTGAGAGTAGTTGATAGTATTAGGAATAATATTAGGAATAGATCGATGTGTGTGTATGTGTGTGTGTGTGTGTGTGTGTGTGTGTGTGTGTGTGTGTGTGTGTTTTAGTTGCTACAACCTTTATAACCTTTATCGACTCAACCCAACGGACTATTGACTATCTTAGGTCATACAGTCGTCCGTAGTGTTAAAAACTTTCTTGTCCCATGACAATACCACAAAATCGACCCATTGACCTGAAATATCCATACTATCCTAATCAAATCCAAATATTTCAAATAACTTGATCAATCAATGCCAAAATCTTCTAATGTTTCCAATTGACCTGGCTGTTATCCTAAAATAATACAAAGACCAACCATGTCGAGCAAACCATTCATCTACCAAAACCAATCAAACCAAAATAAAACAAATACTTACAAATGGAACAGGGATTCTTTCAATTAAAATGATCTCTTTAAACCAACGAACAAATAATCTTTTCCTACTGCAAAAACGGTATGCCTTGGTAGCAGGTGAATGTTAGAAATTGTCACTACTTGCAGTAATCCGCTTTTATATTGTCTAGCCATCAAGTAGGGACTTAGACAATCGGGGTCAAGGGTTAGCCACTTGTCCTAAGGAAATAATGTGCTTTCTATTAGTAGGCCGGCTTGCTGCTGGCCGATACAGGTTATATCGGTAGAACCAGCGTGGGCAGTGTGTGGGACTATCCAGGTCCACCCATAATTAGGGCCAACCTAAAATCCGGTTGTACCAAGTTAATGCTTGCTGGCCTGTTAAGCAGCTAGGCCAGCGCAGTTAACTGAACTTTTTTTTTTTTTTTTTTTTTTTGGTGTTGTTATACTGGAGTAAACGGATATCAACCGACCAGACACCTGAACTTGATGTTTAAACCGGATATATTGTTATTATTAATGAAGGACTACCAATCCAAGCTATAATCAGAAAGTAAAAATAAACATTGAATTTATTAATAAAGATCTGAAATTGATTTAAATAGGACATTATATATAGCTATTTTATGGGTATATTTGACAATTGGCAAATAACCAACAGTATAAAACCGTAAAGTTGAATAAAATTAAAATATTGATAAAGACGTTAAACGGGGATTCCGGGGCCATTCATTCCGCTTGAGATTCTAGACAGACGACTTTATTGTTAAAGCCGTGACGGAAGCAACTTGATCCTACAGCTACTGTGGGATTCCAACAACGACGGCTGATCATTGATGTACCAAATTTATGAGCTCAAATGAAAATGAACTTCCAGAACAAAAAAAATAAATAAAAAGCAAAACCAAGACTTTTTCTACCCAATTGGTTTTGTTCAAAGTCAATTGAATAGATTCTGGCGATTTTCGGATATCGGCTGTACTAAAACATTCTTCCAGAAGGTTGGGCCTTGCAAAACTCAACTGTTGAGGCAGGTAAGCACGATGACAAATAATGTTAGGTCCACGGAAGAGGACCAGGTGTGTCCATACTGATTACGTGGAGCAAGGCCTTTTACTTAGCACAAAGTTCTGGAGTAATAAACTCCGTCCGTCAAAATAGACCAGCACCCAAATAAGCACTTACTAACATTCGGGCTCTGTTCTTAAAACCTGACGGACTCAACGGATTAGTGTATAATTTGAATACGCTGTAATTAGCACTAATATCATTCTAACTGGCCACTTGTTAACGTAGATTTTATACCCCTTGAATTTATCCAGCATACCACCGTACCGGCTGGTTGTGTTCATAAGCTGCCAGTACCGACAACAGATCTTTTTTTTTTTTTTTTTTTTTCTCATTTAAATTCTATACTGAGCTTCGGCTATGTCAACTCTTCTAGGCTGCGTTAGCGTTGCGTAGTTTTTTAACGGCTTTTTTAGCCTACTGACTTTACGGTTGTAATGCACGAATGTAAGATACTTATAGCAGCAAATACTAGTTAGGCCCATAACTTGAATGCTCGTAAAGTTTAGTAGGACTAATGATGAACCGATTTAAACGAAGTCTACCCAAACAGTGAGGAGGTTCTGAAATAATAATATGTGGACAAGGTATATAAACGGTTTAATCCAGAAAAAATCCGTGGAATATTCATATATATATATTCTTCCAGAATTTTTAAATAAATAGATTGAGATATATATATGCATTGTATATGAAAGAATATTTGTACGTCATATGGTGCTTGGCCCCCATTGTCGGAGATGGCACATTTAAAGGCCACCAGCAATACCCCCACTATGATCACTTCAGACCATTTGGTTGATTAAAACTGTTAGAACTATATATATATATAAGAGAACTATATATATATAAGAGTATCTAATATATCTATTTATAAACTAATTTATACCTATTATAGATATCTTAGTATATTGGAATAGGATCTTCACCAATTCTATGGTTCTACCATTGATCAGCGTCGACGGCTATCCAAGACGGCAATGGGCTAGGTTCGCATGTACGACCCCAAACTTGATTACTACTCAGTCCGTCGGAGATTTTTACCGAATCTCAGATCCTCCTCCGTAGGAGATTACAAAACTATCCAATAAAACTTTTAAAAGCTTGTATTTAAAATCTATTTTATTTACATCATAATTTATTATTCATGTAGAATGCATATCACCATTTGGTTCCAAGACTAAGAGCAGTTCCATCAGTCAGGCTCTCTACAGTGTGGAACTCGGCCGTAACTAATTTTTCCATATCATTAGATCCCCACATAGAATCGATCCATGAAGTTATCTCAGATTCCTCAGGGTCTACCTTATCCAGATCCTTATATAAACTTTCCATCAATTCTTTCCATTCACTAATCCCCATTCCATCGGGTCGACCAATTTGACCTCCTCCATTAAGACATCCACCAGGACATGCCATGACCTCAACATAGTCCCAACTCTTTGGATCCGATGCTGCAGTACCAGAAGCAGCCTTCCGTCTACTAGAAACTGTAACCCCTGATCCTTTAGTTTTTAATTTTCGTACTAAATTTTGAATATTTCTAAATCCATATACTTGAGCAGCTTGCCCAACAAGCGATCCGTCATTATTTCTTACAACTTGATATTCAACAATATCGGCATTCCTTCCAGGAATAACCTTTATACTGGTAGTACCCTGTGGTTCAATCTTTTGAATCTCTTCCAACACTTTATTTAAATAACCTCCTGAAGAGGTACCATTGTGTGAGACCCATTGGTTTTGGTATGGCCATCCCTTGGGACTCAAAGCTTCATCTGAAAATCGGTCTATAATCTGATCAGGAAGGCTGTCAAATGGAAGGTTTTCATCAATAAGCATTTGAACCATTTCCTTTGAAGTGATAACAATATCAACATCTCGATATTCTTCAGTTCCAAATTCTGGACGAGCTGCTTCTAATTTCTTGTCGAAACAGGGCATAATACTAAGATGGTAGATCTGATCATAAGCAATCTTTTCATCTCTATGAATAAGCTCCTTAATTAATGAACCAGTTATTTGTTGCCCTGACTTCACTTTAGATAGATAAGGGATCATATGTGGGTGAGTCTTTTCAACATAACATGTCCAACCTGGGCAAGTACTACACATGACAGGTCGTTTTAGAGAGTCTGAGCTAGACATTTGACGAGACTGAACAACTTCTTTGCCTGCATATTTAAGAGCAATATTTCTTCCAACTTCTAAACCAACAACATATTTAAACCCCAGTTTTTCAACAAGTAAATATTTAAGTTTAGCATCTACTTGAGATACTGAAATGCCATACGCAGCAGCAAGTGAAACTCGAACTTGATGACTGATTGATGCAACAAAAACTTTAGACCCACCCTCTTCCTTATTTTCCTTAATAGCTGATAAAACTTCCTTATGATTTTGCATAGAAACCAATACACTTTCAGCAGAAGTTATACAACCGCTACAAGCAAGGCAGTCTGTCAAGCTAATCTGGGCTGATTTTAAAGCATTTTTGGATTTACCATCTGCAGAGATTTCTAACGGAACTCCATCTATACCGATTTCAATTTCCGCATGTCCAGAATCATTAGACTTTTCGACTTCAACTGGCTTTATACAGGCTACACTGGGTGTAATGAAATCGTTCAAGTCGTCAGCCGACAAGATTGCACTCATATTTGCAGTATATATAATCACAAACCTCTCAAAAAATATATATATATATATATATATATATATTTGTCGTTAACTCAAACCGCTAGTAAATAGTAGTAACAGATATCAATAATCAAAAGAATTTCAGAAATAAAAGGGAAAATAAATAAATAGATCAGAAACTGATAATGCGGTAATCAAATATTAGAAATCAAGAATCTCAATATTTCTAATTACTCATATTTGTATGTACGTACAAACATAATTTACCATATACATAATGCGGCTGATACAAATTCAGTTTCTGTCAATGTGAACGGCTGCACTTGGAGAGTATCAAGG
Organism: Sugiyamaella mastotermitis; assembly: GCA_030572735.1. Taxonomy (NCBI): domain Eukaryota; kingdom Fungi; phylum Ascomycota; class Dipodascomycetes; order Dipodascales; family Trichomonascaceae; genus Sugiyamaella; species Sugiyamaella mastotermitis. Next base: position 38,904 of record JAJMBN010000013.1, read on the forward strand.
TTAGGGCCAATTTAAGGTTGCGCTTCATCTGCTTGATCTCATCAATCAACCTTCTTCTTTAATTGGTGATGAACTGACGATTTTGTTTAACAATGATTATTAGGTCAAGTTTGAAATGGCGAATAGTTATTCCCAGAATAGCTAGAATTCGTCCTGGATTAGTAACCTCCACCAATAGGGACTTGTTTAATGTACCTAACAGATGTTTTGCAACAGCCCCTGATACACAAAGGCGCGCTGATGGCAAATCAGAAGCTTCTGATGCAAAGCCCACAAAACAAACCGAGACTGTAGAGGAAGTGAAGGAGCAAGGAGAACATCATGACAATATTGAAAACAAAGAACACATTGAAACTGAAAAAGATGCCAAAGAAAGTCCAGCTACAGAAGCGGAAGGTGCCACCGCAAGAGCCAGTGAGGAGACTGCAACCGAGGAGACAAAATCTGATGCAGAATCTGTAGTGCTTGATGAGAAGTTAGAAGATGTTGAAAAGACTACTGGTGTAATCGAGACTACTAAGCGCCAAGGATTATTATATTATGACCATGTTTATCCCTCAATTGGCCGATTTTATATTTTCTCGAGATTTTTTGCTTTGACGTCTTTAGGCGATAAGCTCTGGGTTGCCAACCAGCTCAAAGATAAATCATTTCCCAAAGATCTTAATTTGAGTATTAAAAATGTAGTTCCTAGAGAGCGTCATGGTGGTGTATTTGTGACTTATGAAGTTAAACATACATCTACCGAAGAAGAAATTCCTTTGGACCAAATTGAAAAGTCAATCTCTGAAAACCTTAATACCGCAGCTTATCGACCATGGTTTAGTCCTTTCACCCCTGTTCGTGTCTTTCGTGTTAAGGGTACTCCTTGGATTGAAGATTTGAGAAGATTAACTAGTTCAAAGTTACGTGTTACATTCGAAGGACCTGATTTGGCTCAAGAAACCTTATATTTTCTTCTTCGTAGATATGGTCCTATTATTGATATCGTTCCTCCTGCTCCTGGTACCAAAGACTTGCCACGGTCTGCAATTGTAACCTTTTCTCGTTATATTGATGCCGCTACTGCTAGAAACTGTATTACAGGAATTGTAGAAGGTGAAACTACCATCCATCTTTCTTTTGAAGCAGTAAACCAAAAAGGTATATTGAAGGATTGGGTGTTCAATCATACCAGAATTGTATTGCCTATCTTGATTGCTGTTTTAGCTGCAGTTGCCGTTGTTATTTTTGAGCCTATTAGAGTCTGGTCTATTCAAGAAAAGATTCATGGTTCAATTACCTTGGGCAATAACCACATTTTGAAATTCTTTAAAAGAATGTACGATAGTGTCCAGGCTACTTACCATAGTTATATGAAGTCTTCTAGAGAGTCCAACTTTTTATCGTCGATTCACCTTTGGGAAGAAAGAATAAAGAGTATTGAAACTTTAAAGCAATGGATCAATGATGGTGTTGGTACTTTCATTGTCGTATCAGGTCCTCGTGGTGGTGGAAAAGAAGATTTGGTTCTTCATAATGCTCTCAAGGATAGACAAAATCTCTTGACTATTGATTGTGAATCTCTTGTAAAATCTCGTGGAGAAGCTAACTTTATTCGTAATGCCGCCAAAGAGCTAGGCTATTATCCTGTGTTTGCTTGGAAAAATACTTTGGCTACATTCTTGGATGTAATTGTCCAAGGTCTTACAGGACAGAAAACAGGTTTCGCTGAATCGACCGAAACTCAATTTAAGAATATGTTAGGTGCTGCTGCTACTGCTATTCAAAAAATTGCTCTTCATTCCCGAAATTCAGATGAGTCAGATGAAACATATTTACAATTACACCCAGAAAAGAAGCCTGTTATAGTGATAAACAATTTCATGAGTCGATTGGATAATAATCAGTTTGTTTACAAGTATCTCAGCGAATGGGCAGCTTCTTTGATAATGAGCAATGTAGCTCATGTTGTATTTATTACTAGCGATGTTGGATATGAAAAGGTTCTTAGTGAAGCTTTGCCTAATCAAGTATTTAGAGATCTTGTCATTGGTGATGCTAGTGCCGATTCTGCTAGAAGTTTTGTACTGAGACAATTCTCTCCTGAATATGAAAAGCAAGAAGAATCTGATGATGCAAATTCTGATGATGGTGATAAGGCTGAGAAGAAAGTCAGACCTCACTTGATTGATTTGGATCGATCATTAGAGCCTTTAGGTGGTCGAATGACTGATTTACAAGCATTTGCAAGACGATTAAAGTCTGGGGAAACTCCTAGAGATGCTTTACAAGAAATGATTGATCAAAGCGCCGTTGAGATTCTTCAAATGTTTTTAATGAGACAAAATCCCGATTGGACTAGAGAACAAGCATGGATATTGGTTAAGAAAATGGCAGCTGCTCCTGATGAGAATGGTGGTGAAGTGACATTTGGCGAGCTAATCCAAGATGCCAATTTCAAGAGTCGTGATCAACAAAAAGCCCTATTAGTTCTTGAGCACAATGAAATGATTGCTGCTACTTCGGTAGGTGGTCGTATTTTATCTGTCCGACCTGGTAAACCATTGTATCATGCAGCCTTTAAGTCCTTAGTTAATGATGAATCTCTTAGCGCTCTGATGGAAACACAACTTATTAATAATGCTATTGCTAAAGAAGAGGGCAACATTTCTAAATTTGAATCTGAATTAGAAGTTTTGTCCAAATTGCCAAGTCGTTGGGAGACTAAGGATAGATTTAACTACTTATCAAAGAAACTTTATGCTAGTCAGCAGAAGATTGAAAGCTACGAAAAGTCTTTAGCTGCTTATCAGCAGATCATCTCGGGTGCAAATAAAAAGAAATAAATAAATCTATATAGGTAACTAATGTACATAGATCAAATAGTAAATATTTTCTATTAAAAATTCGTTCATAACTTGGAAGATTTCAACTTCCTTAATATCTCATGGGCAATTCTTCTTCGTGTCAGCTTAATTTCAGCAGCCTCATATTCTAGAGGTTGGCCATTGGCCAATAATTCAGCGTTTTTGCAAGTGAAAACTCCACAATCAGAACCATTGGTTTGTTGAGGACACTTCATCTTTGGTTCTAATTGATAAGATTTATATTTATCAACATGCAACTGGTGGTCTCCTGGTCGAATTCGATCAGCTTCACTAATCATATAATCAGAAAGAATCACCATAGCTCTTTGTCCAGAACCATTTAATGAATCATAATATTGGATCTTTTTCTCTTTATTATTGATTACTGCCAAAACCCAATGATTGCCGTTACGGTTGATAGGCACGAACACATAATCAAGAGTAGTAACATCGACACCCTTACGTTTAGCCCATCTTTGAACAGCTTTATATCCATCGTCACTATCAAGTCTTGAAAAGAAATGAGTACTAAAGGCAAAGCTCTTGGACTTACCTTCAGAGTTTGCTTTCTCTGTAACAAGGGTTAAGAAAAAATCAATGACATTATCGTTGAGCCAAGAACCATCAGATAATGTCTTGATATCACCATATTGCACATCAATCTTATAAGCAGTACCTAAGATATCACCATCTCTTCTTCTATTTCTATCATTCCAGATACTTTCAACTTCTCTCAGACTAGCGCTATCAAGAGGCTTTTCAGTTTCTCTCGAGCTTAGTCTCAGTCTAGCAATTTGTTCTTGCAAAGTTCTTCTACTTTGATTAATCGCTTCATACATTCTCAACTTCTCTTCACTAAGAGACGCAGGAAGTGTGATTTCATCGGAGGCCCTCTTAGTGGATACTTCTCTTCTTTGCTCCAACTTTCCCCAAACATTTTTATCCTTGTACGAAACCTTAAAAAAAGAAGAAAAGGTCTTAGATTTTTCCTGTGGAGGATTAAGCAATAAAGTTTCTGCTGGAGGCACTACAGTTTTGGGTATTTCATAAGTTCCTTTGAAAGAATTCCTCAATCTTTCAGAAAAGCTTGAGCTTCGTCCTAAATGCTGCTGTTGCGGTTGTTGTTGTTGTTGTTGCGGTACAGGCTTTTTTTGGTCTCCCGAGACAGAACGAGACTTATTTAAAATGAATGCAGTACCATAAGTCACATTAGGTACAACTGGTACTGAAACCTTAGAAGATTTTGAATTAGGATTGAATAATGGCGGTCGTGCTCCTAAATTCAACGAACTGTTCCGGAACATTGGGGTAGCATGTACAGGATTAGTTCTATCGCCAGTAGATCGAGAGGTGCCGACAGCATTTGAATTGCTACTTTTTGATTGTTGAGACGAGCTGTTATCAAAATTTATAGTACTGACAGAGATAGCTCTATCCACAACCGAATTAGCAGTAGGCGTAAATAGTCCTCCAGAAGAGGGGACTTCAGCTTTTTTCAATCTGTTTAAATATTTATTAGTAGGAGCACCATATCCTTGCTGAGGATTATTATCACGTTTATTGTTCATCGATTTTGGTGCCTGATTGATCTCAAAATCAAACTCATCTGAAGCTACCAAACCACTCCTCGTTTCATTAGAAATTCTATCCCTAAACGATGGTCCTTTAGGTCGTGGACTTCTTTCATAAGCAGGCTGTTGTAAATATACCTTTTCAGCTAAGCCCGATAATCTGGCACCATTCTCAGCAATGGGGATTTGTTCCATATGGAGATTGTTTGTATCGTCGTCACGGTCAATCCTTCTTCGTTTCGAAGGGTTGCTTAACTCGTCACTCTCTACAGCTGTAAATCTTTCGTATACAGTTTTGGCAATATAATAAAGGCCCTTACCAACAACCTTAAGTCCAATAGTAGTTCCTGCTGCTGCTGTTGTTAATGCTGTGTAAGATATTGCTTTGATCCAATCTAAAGGTATAGCGTTAGCGTTAGCCTGTGATTCTAAGTAGTAACTGCCTACTTCCTCAAAAGCAGGGGACCCCCGAGTTTCTTGGGTACGTCTAGATCCTACCGTTTGAATAGGTAATCTAGACTTGGGTATTACCTGCTGAAATGCTTGTACGTGACTCCTTTTTAAGCGAGTACTGTTGATTTCTGATGATGAATTATTAGAAATGGAATCAATCACGTCTAAAGGTCGGTTTAATTTTATGTGCAATTTACCAGAAGGCTTCGTCTGTTCTAAGCTTAGCATTTTGAGCTGCCCGAACAATCCAACAAGAATATACAACTTCTGCCGAAACCCTTTGAATAAAAATTAATCCCAAAGGGTCATAAATAAAACCAGGTTTTGATATTCTTTCGAAGGTAAATAAATATTTTTACGCGCAGTTAACAAAGTTATGGACGAAATACCGAATCATTTTTGATTTAGGAGAAGCTGATGCGTGGCACGTGACAGTGCCAAACAAATCGACCGATTAATACCGATAATGACTTTATCATTAACTATAAATACTAGCTATTTTAACTTGATCTCAGAAGATTAAATAAGGCTGTTGAACTATTTGATATTGAACTCTTCAATTCAGTTAAAAGATTTGACTTACCAGTATTGCTATCCGTTTTGTAATGGGTGATATTGGTGCTAGCCCAACGTCAGGGGCAACAGAGGTGCCTGGCAGGCTAGCAACAATTGACCAAGATTCAAACAGTGTTTTGCTTAATTCTGAAGTTGAAACGAGTATAAATTTAGACCAGTTATTGGGAGAGACCTTGCCAAAGGATAATGAGCAAGTGGAGTCAAAAGAGCTAACTAGTCCACTGGAGACAACGTCAGATGTTGATACAGAAAATACCACAGAGTCTAAAGATAAGAGTCCGAGTAATGGAACCGGTGCTCAGGAAAGTAGCGAAGTAGTTGAATATGCATATGAATCTGAAGAAGATAACAATGGTGGAGATAATGACAAGGAAGATGGCAATGATGATGACGATAATGACGATGATGACTACGAAGATGAAGGTGAAGAATACGACGACGACAACGAAGAAGAAGAAGAAGAAGAAGAAGAAGAAGAAGAACCTAAAATGAAATATTCTAGATTAGCTAGTGGTGACTGGTTGAGGAAGATATTCACAAAGGATTCTGTATCGTCTTTCCTAGTATCAGAGACATTTCTTGTCTTTGCTACTCATGGTGGTATCATCCATATTGTGACGCCTGAAATGTCCCCAATCAGGTCATATCGAGCTCACAGAGCTTCTGTTATGGCACTATCTACTGATGGTCATTATCTTGCATCGGCCTCAATGGATGGAACAGTGGTGATTGGTTCTATTACAGATGAGAAGGATATTATCGCTTCGGACTTCAAACGACCTGTTCATAGTGTTAGCTTGGATCCAAACTATAAGAGTTCTAAAGCCTATATATCCGGTGGAAAAGCTGGTAGCGTTATTTATTCCGAAAAGGGATGGCTAGGTGGTCGTTCGGACGTTATATTGCATCAAGGAGAAGATACCATTGTTTCAATCCATTGGATAGGTAACTTGATAATTTGGATGAGTGATTCTGGAATATTTGTTTATAGTGGAACCACCAGATCGATTCTTCGAAAAATTCCTCGTCCTGAAAACTCCCCCAGTGCAGACTTGTTCCGACCCCGCGTTTGTTTCCCAGAATCTAATCGTGTTTATATTGCTTGGGTGGATCATATATGGAACCTCAAAATCACTTCAGTCAAGTCGAGAAAGACAGCACTTTTACCATCTGGTGCTTCAGTATTATCTGTAGTGCCTGAAGAAAAAGTAGAAATAGAATTTGAACGCCAAGTGGATTGGCTAATTAGCGGTATTGCATCTTTTGGAGGAGACACGATGATGCTTCTTACATATCGATCTGTTGGTTCGGGTGAAAATAAATACATTACACGTGCTGTAGAAGCACCTGAATTAAAATTGGTGGACTGGAGTACTGGTGAGGAGATTTATGCAGATGGTGTTTCTATGAATGATTATCACAAACTAGGATTAGAGGATTATCATCTGGGACAACATATTGAACCTTATAAACCTACAAGATACTTTATAATCAGTGCAACTGATGGTGTAGTTGCAATGGAAAGAGACCTGAATGATAGATTGGAATGGTTGAAAGAAAGAGAGATGTATAATAAGTGTTGGGACTTATGCCAAAACGTTCTTAGTGCTACAGAAAGGATGAATATTGGCTTAAAGTGGGTTGATAAGCTTGTCCTTGAGGATAAATGGCATGAGGCAGCCCAGTTTTTAAGAGAAGTATTAGAAGCAGTGGAAGATAGAGAAAGTACCAAACTAGAATGGGATAGATGGGCAGATATTTTTATAGAGTCAAAGCATACAAAACTTTTATGTGATATTTTACCAACAGATCCTGAAATTGGTGTTGATAATTCTATTTATGATAAAACAATTGAATTTTGCCTTCAACAAGATCACAAGAAGCTGATTGAGTTGATGTATAAATGGCCTAGCTCCCTTTTTGATGGGCCTGCTTTAGCAAGTGAGATTGAAGATATTCTTGAAGGTATTAACTCTGAAGCATCTTTGAGAATGGCTTTAGCAGATTTCTACACAAACAACTCAGAACCTTTGAATGCTTTGAATCATTTACTAATACTGCACCATCCAACAGTTGTTGATCACATCGCCAAATACCATTTGCTGTCTAGCATTACCGATTCAATTCCAAAGATTCTTATATATAATATGACAGAAGATGTTTTGGAAAATGCTCCATTAGACATAATAAGGGAAAAATCTCAAAGGATCATAAAGTTATTTGTAGATGGACGGCATCAAGTGCCTCCTGAACAAGTGATTGAGCAATTAGCACCAAAAGTTTCTTTTAGTATTATCCTTTTCCTTTATCTAGAAGAACTCAATAAGCAAGACTCATTTTTGTCTAGGGATTTTGGAGACTTACAAGTCAAACTTTTGGCAGAATATGACCGTACTAAACTCCTGTCTTTCTTACAAAAGAATAACAACTACAACTTCGCTAAGGCTCTAGAAATATGTGACAAAAATGGATATATCCCTGAGCTGGTCTATTTACTTGGCCGGGTTGGTCAAAACCAAAGAGCTTTAAGATTGATTATAGAAAAATTGAATGATCCGCAACAAGCACTTCAATTTGCAAGGTCTCAGAATGATGCTGAGCTATGGGAAGATTTGATTCGGTATAGTTTAAAAAATCCTTTGTTTATAAGGGTTCTTTTGGAAAATGGCTATGACTCTATCGATCCGATTCGTATAATAAAAGAGATTCCAAGTACATTAGAGATACCGGGTCTAAAACATGCATTGGTCAAGGTTTCAACCGATAAAGAGCTAACCTACGCTATAAACAATAGTGTTATGGACATTATCAAGAGTGAAGCCAAATCGTTGTCACTTCACTTAAGATCATTGAGACAGAAAGGTGTCTCAATTGATTTTGATGAATATACCGAGTTGGATTTATCGCAAACAGTAGTTGTTATGCCAGACGATAAAGTTGTCAATGAGTCTGATATTGTCACTCAACCCTACAGAAGACATTTTGAAGACCAAGAGAAAAATCCCCGGTGGTCCATTGGTCATAAAATCACTTATCTTGCATATATAATAACACACCTTAAGTATTAATTATTATTTATTAATGAATGATATGAGATAAAAGTTAAGATCAATTAAATTCGATTCGACATTGTCACACTCTATAGATAACATATTTACTGTACAAAATGCGGCGGTATAATGTTTTACGTATATATCTCAGTATTGGGGTGGAGTTAGTTTTTCTTCTTCCATTACACTTATCTTACAAACATGCCTAGCGCTATTAAGGGTGAGTATTTAATCGGAATATTCGAGCTATTTCTAACAATATAGGAGTTCTTATTGAATGGTAAATAAATAGAGGGTGGTTTGGGGATCATGAACTAATTTAAAGTGACCCATCGATTAGGGCGTTAATTCTCAACATTGACTCGAAATATCACGATGTGATCATAGAGGTAAGTAATTTACGATACAAAACGAATTATACTAACATCAGGAACTTGATGATACCCATTTGTTAATTGATGAGACAAAAGTTGACTATGTCAAAAAGCAGCTAAATAGCCTGTTGGATGAAAACACATTTAATCCTGATGATGCAGAAGCAACCTAAAAAAGATCTACGAATAAGGCCATTAAGGATCTTTCATTATTTATTGAACCATGTAACTATAGTATAAATGACATCATTATGCTATCAAATAATCTACTATTCTGGCCCAGTAACAGATACCGACGAAGATGGGATGGTCTGGGAATGCAATTTTCCGATTATATCCGCCATCCATGATATTAACCCATCAACATCCATAAGGTCTTCAAGAGCCTCCGGCTTGGTAGCATTTTTTAACACCTGTGCATGATATCCTTCATAAGTTTGGATAACCAAATCTTGAATGGAGTCCATCAATACATCAATTGTATTTTCTTCGGAAATGTAACCAGCAATCATTTGTCTGATTCTAGGAAGTTCAACTGCAGCATCTTGTCGAAGTTTACGCGTATCCTCTATAGCAGTACCAGGATCAGGATTATCTAATACTGCTTCACAAACAGTTTTGATTACTTGTTCAGTAAAGTCATGAATAGCATTTCTCAACCTAGCGTAAATCTCTTCCTTGGCATCTAACATATTGTTTACAACTTTTGGAACACTTGATCTAGCCAGATTCAAAAGATTAGTTGATGCGAAGCTAACCCCTTCTCGTCTCACTAGTGAAAACACTTCCTGAAGTCCGCTGAAATCGACCTGTATCTCAACAAGAGTATTATCAATATCAAACTCTAATAGCTGTGATCGAATCATTAGTAAGTTTTTAATATGAAATAGTTCGGCTTCTATAGAGCCTAGGCGTGCTGTTATAAGGCTTGAAGCTCGCTGTAATGCCAGTAAACTTTCGTGTACAACTCTATGAGCCAGATCATCAAATACTTTTGAATTGACTAATTGATAGATCTGAGATAATAAGCTGACAGCTTTTTTCATAGGAGGGTATAATCCTTGTAATAAGTCATCGTTACTAAATGCTTTCTTGGAATCCAAGTTTTCTGCAGTTGCAGAAGACTCATCTAGTAGTGATAGTTTCGAACTCTTCCTTCTATTACTGAGTTGTGAAATATCATCAGCATTTGGAACATATCGAACAATGTCTTGTTCAACTACTGATAGTACTCTGAACACAAGCTTGGACTGAACATCCTCTAAAATTGGACTAAATATACGCGAAATATGAATCGAATCTTCTTGTACAACTGTTGAGTTAGCGTTCTCCAACAGTTCATTTTTCTGATCTTCTTCTTCCTTGTATTTCAATAAATAAGAAGTTAATTCACAAAGATTGTCAATGCTAGATTCTCTAATAATTCTCTGACGTAATGAGTCATATAATGGCTCACTTAGATCTACTAGCCACGCTTCAAAGTAACCTATAGGAGTATCGAAATATGTCTTGTACAGCTTCTCTTCTTGAAGATATACATCTTGAAAATATGTCAAGCTGTTTCTACAAGCTTGGATGAAATTACTAGAATCCTTTGCTAGACCATCAAAAGACTTTATGAATAATGATGATAAAAGTCGCTGGCGGATTGCAAAGTATGTCTTTAAACAGTCGTCAAAAAGAGCCATATATTCATAATGCTTATCAGCTCTTGTGGAAATATAAGTTACCACTTCTTTTAATGCAGGTCCTTCATTTTCAAAACTAGCATATAATAATGCAGAATGGGCAGTAACATTCAAAGATTTGTTTTGATTAATTTTGTCCAACACGGTTTTGGATATTGATCTCAAATGATTATTAAAGTACTCTTGGGCAAGAGTCAATGCTCTAGTCATACACTGGCGATATCTCATCTGATATAAATCAATATCAACAATCGTTTGGTTACGACTAACATATTCAAGACCTTTATCAAGCGTTTCAAGTAATGGCCTGAAACTAGATTTTCCTGGAAGATCTGAACCTGGTGAACTCAGTTTTCGAATAGCTTGGTCTAAAGTAGTGAATATTTCTAAATTATTCTTTAAATCTTTAGCCAATTGCGTCAAATTATCATGATCCGAAATCAGCTCCTGGCATGCAGACTCAAATTCAGATGTTTCTAACTTGACATGATTAAACTCTTCCGCAAGATGGTCTAGGTACTTGACAACTGTATCTGCTTGGTTCAGTAATTGAGAGCATGTTCGAGAATTCAATAAGCTGGTATCTCTGAAATTTGAATAAATATATAAATTTGCTTCATCAAAAGCATTTCTCTCCAAGCTGAAGTCTATTTCATCTTCCTGTAAAAGAGCATTCGCTTTTTCAAGTTGACGTCTGTCCTGTAGAGTAAACGGATATGTTGTATAACTACTCGTTGTCGTACTCAATTCTTTGGTGAATATAAAAGACTTTGCTCTTCTTGGTTGAACATCTGCCTCACTGGGTATCATTTGTTTCAAACTACTTGCTGACCCATTGATTTGGTTTTGATTCTTGGTATCTAAAGCTACTTCTTGTAATAATGACCGAGCCCTAGGACGATTCCCTGACAAAGCATGGAGTCTAGAAGCCTGGGCAATACCAATAGTAGGCTCTATTGGAGCAGATGAAACTGTATCATCTCTATAAGCCCAGTCGTCATACATGACAATTTAATTGCAATGTTGAGATTCGCGAAATATATATTATACACTTTGGTGTAACTGGTAAATGCTACGTGAACTGTATGTGAGGTTAGGGACTTCGGTGGTGGTGGTGTAAGGTTATTTCAGTGGTAAGGGTTACCCCTACACGAACAATCATCAGTGGTTACATTTCAGTCATAAAGCTCGAATCTTTTGTCCAGACAGTCGTTATTTAATTTATGCCCCCAGTGAGGCCAAAAGTTACGAAGAAGCTCAAATATCAGTCGGAAATTTTCATAATAAAAGGTTAAGATGACATCAGCAGAGCAAATAGCTCTTTGGCAAAAGACAAAAAAGATCGGGATCATCGGTCTAGGTGATATGGGCCGGATGTATGCTAACAGGTTTAGCCAAGCCGGTTGGAAGTAAGTGAATAATTATGGACCTTTAATTAGCAAATCTAATTGTCGTAGAATACTTGCATGTGATTTAGAGAGTAAATATGATGAATTGACTGAAGAATTTAAGGAGACCGACATAGATATTGTACGAAATGGGCACTTCGTTTCCAGAAGTGCTGATTTGATATTTTACAGTGTTGAGGCTGCCAATATTGATAAGGTTGTTAAACAATTTGGACCTTCTACTAAATTGGGTGCTATTGTTGGTGGACAAACCTCTTGTAAATCACCCGAGATCGCTGCATTTGAAAAATATCTACCTCAGGATGTAGAGATTGTTTCATGTCACTCTCTTCATGGACCCAACGTCAATCCCAAGGGCCAATCTTTGGTTCTTATTAAGCATAAAGCTAGCGATGAAAGCTTTGAATTTGTAGATAGAGTTATGGATTGTCTTGAGTCAAAGAAGGTTTACTTATCAGCAGAAGAGCATGATAAAATTACTGCAGATACCCAAGCCGTTACTCACGCAGCATTCTTGACCATGGGTGCTGCTTGGAGAGCAAATAACCAATTCCCTTGGAAGAATGCTATTTGGTCTGGAGGATTAGAGAATGCTAAGGTCAATATCTCTCTTCGTATTTATTCTAACAAATGGCATGTATATGCTGGTTTAGCTATCAGTAATCCATCAGCCCACAAACAAATTCTTCAATATGCCACTTCGGTTACAGAATTATTTAAACTGATGATCAGCAAAGATGAAGAAGGTCTCCGAAAGAGATTGTATGTTGCCCGAGATTATGTTTTTGGAAATTTAGATCCTTCGCATAGTCAACTTCTTACTGATGATTTATTGGGTCAGTTTTCTCTTAGTAATAATCCACCAGAAGGCCATACCCCAAATTCGCATTTAAGCATTTTAGCCATTGTAGATAGCTGGTACAAGTCTGAAATTGTCCCTTATGATCATATGATTTGCTCGACTCCTGTAAGTATGAAAAGAAGTTAATGTTGTTGTATATTATGAAACTAACTTTTACAGTTATTTAGAATCTGGTTAGGCGTTACTGAATACTTATTTTGCACTCCTGGCTTGTTAGATCAATGTATTACTGATGCTATTAATGATACAGTTTTTAGGCCCGATGATTACGAGTTTACATTTGCTGCTAGAAATTGGAGTAATATCATTAGTAGTAGCAGCTTTGAGAGATACAGAGATGAGTTCGATGCTACTAGAAAGTACTTTGAACCAATGTTACCAGAAGCTGTTGCAATTGGTAACCAAATGATTAGTACTATTTTGAAAAACGAAAAGAAGTAAATAGTAATGTTATTAATAATAAATTAATGCAACAGCTTTGTGCCGAATGTCCATATACGCGATTATCTTCTCTTATAAATACATGGCTTTAATAACCAGGTGCCCTCAGGACCCTTCTTGGAATCATCATCTTCCTTAGTATTGTCCAGGAATCTTGGCTTCTTGGATTCTAGCTTTCGATTTCTTTGCTCCAAAATATCCTTGGGTGGCTTGAAGAATTCAAATCTAACAAACATTTTGTTAGAATCGTCAGTAGTCTTGTGGAACAAGCCTAATCCCTTTAAAACATCAACAAACTTTGCAGTATCACCTTCAGAAAATCTTGATTTGATTTCAGCAATCCACAATTCACCCTTGGGTTTTAAAATTCTCAAAGCTTCCTTGATGAAATCTAAAAAGTTGGTTCCCATAAGAGCTAAACAGAAAACTACAACATGACAGCTTTGATCAGGCAACGGTACATTTCGGATATCTGCAACAGTGATTAATTCATTGGCTTTTTTCAAATCGAAACTATGAACCTTGAACTTCAATTTTCTAGACTTTTTCGTACCTTTGACAGAAAGTAAAACTCGAGCAAGTTGAGCTTCACCACATCCCATATCAGCTACAATAACCGAGCCATCGCTGTTACCTGGTAAACCACCTGGAGCATTGATAGGCTTTTCGAGTCTCTCTTTAAACTTGGAAACAAAAGTATCCACTGGATTTTCTGGCCATGATTTGACTTGACTTCTAAACCCAGCATGATATTCATCAAATAATTCTGGGGTCTTTTCAACTAATTTATATGCCTCTTCTGAAGTAGTAGTGTATAACTGTTCATTAATCCATCTAAATCGAGCTCCAGATAGCTTTTCCTTCATTTTCAATTGTAATGGGGTTAATTTGGTCTCTGGCTTCTTAGGTGTATTAGCCTTAGGCTCAGCAACTTTAACATGTGCGGAGACAGCTTCAACTTCAGGCTTAGATTCTTCAGCTTCACCAGTCTCTTGAACCTCTCTAAGCTTTTTCTCTTTTTTGGATTTGGAGCTTTTCTTGGACTTCTTGTTGCCTTCTTGAGTACCCTCTTGAGTATCAACATTCTTTCTCTTCTTATGTCCTGCAATATGCTCATCGACCATATCTTGTAATTTTTCACCATCTAGATTCTTAGAAATCTTTTTCTCTTTTTTGCTTGATTTTGATGCTTCCTCTTTCTTAGAATTACTAGGACCGCCGGCCACGGCATTTGGCAAAGTCCATCCATCTACCTCGAATAATGACATCTTTGTATCTTGATGAATAAATTAAATTTTTTTCTTTTTTTTTTTTTTTACAAATTCATCTTGATAGAGATAAGGGTTGATAAATAGGGTTGTGGAGAGGTTTATCACACACACACAGACACACACAAAATCGGTAGCCGTGCTATAAACTAGGGGTAAAATAGACAGAGAATATGTTAATAATCCTTTGCTGGAGAAGACAATATGTCATAATATTTTCTTTTGAAAGATCCATTAGGGTCTTTATCACATTCTGAATTACTTAATTCTTCATCACTTGTCTCATAGTATGAAGCGTTAGCAAGTCGTTCTTGATTCCGTCTTCTCCTTGCAGCTATTTCTTCATAATTAGGAGATGCAGGCCATTCATACTCATCTTCATCCTCAGAAACGTATCGAGACGTTTTAGGAGTACTTTGCTCATTTGAAACAGTTGTTATACTTTTTGTAATAGGCTCAGTTATGTAATTTCTTGGAACATACTCAGCTATTTCATTGCTTGGAGCCGACTCGGCTATTTTACTGCTTGGAGGAGATGCAGTTGTCTCATTATCTGGATCAGGCTCAGCTATTTCACTACTTGGAACGTGCATTTGAGGAGCATCTACCTGAGTATCTGTATCATTGACTGGCACCTCTTCAAATTGCGCTTCATAGAAACTATTGACAAATCGAGGGTGTGACTGCAAGATTGTCGGTAACCGATTCAAAGAGCAGAAGTTTGAAGGAGTATATTCAGCAGATTGAGTGAGTTCCTCTGGCGTTGGATCTTCGAGCTCTTTGTCTTCATATAAACTGGAGTCATAGTCCACCATGTCCCAAGATCTGGATAAAACATTTTGTCGTACTCGAATAGGTTCTTGTAACATTTGTAGTTGACGGCTAATAGATATATTTCTGTGCACAATAATATCTCGTATCATGATGATTCTCGAACGAGTTTTTGACTTAGGACTGGTATATATCTGTCCTCGTATTTCGACGAATTCATCCTGGTATGTCAAGAGTTCTTTCTGTAAGCTCTTAGTAGCAAACATTTTGGCGTTGATTTCTGGACCGGATCCGTCGTCAATGAGGAAATAAGTTGCTTCAGAATCATCATAAGTAGTTATATCGATACACCATCCACATACTACAACATACATTACTGGATGGTTTCGAAAGAAAAACGGACCCCCCCTATAATCTCGAAGTTTGGCATCTTCGCGGTATAGATCACGGTATGGAACCAACTTGAGTATATCTACTATATTCATTGGCAACCATTGAAGCATTGTCAATGATTTCTCAAAACATTCTTCTGGATAATAATAATCATTTCTTCTATCAGATAGGTTTTCCATTTTTCATAGTAATTTATCGTTTATTCATTTTAACATGAATAAAATAAGTTTCAGAGACCGTGATAGAGGTTTGGGCAAAACTCTGTTATGTATGTAAGAGTGCATCTCGGCAATGTCCGTGATTCTTGTCTACAACATCTTGAATATAAATACTCTTGGTTGTGCCCATCAGAATTCAGAATTATTTAAAAAGAATTTTTGTAATATTTTATTAGAACAAAAATGTCTCGACCTGCTATTACATGTCATGTTCTAGATACAGTAGCTGGTAAACCAGCTCAAGGGATTCAATGTACCTTATCTTCTATCGGATCAGAAACAATAACAGTTGCTACCGCTTTAACAAATTCAGATGGTAGAGTTGGTAGCTGGGAACCATCACTTGATTATATTGTCAGCTCTGGGTTACTTAAAAGTGGCACTTATAAAATCAGATTCGAAACTGAACAATACCTTATCAAATCTTGTGGAAAAGCGTTTTTCCCTTATGTTGAAGTTGTTTTCAACGTAGATGACCCTGCTGATGAACACTATCATATCCCCTTATTATTGAGTAACTACTCTTATTCCACTTATCGTGGAAGTTGATTACATTCTGTTTAGAAAATTATTTTACCTATATATATATATATTTGTTAACCCCTAAAGGTCCAGGTTGAAGTAATCTTCCAAATAAAACTGGACATCTCCTAATAAATACTCCCAAACAAAGATTCCTACTAATGTTGTCAATACTGCCATAATCACATTAACTTGATTGTTGGTAAGAATATCAACGGAACCAGAGTATACCTTTAACTCTTTAGTATATTCGTCCTCTACGATTTCATCAGGGTTCAATCGATATCCACCTTCAGCCTCTACAATAAAACCGTCCTTATTAACCACTGATTTTTGCAATAGAGCTCCTAATAAAGAGTCAGTGACGCTACCAAATAATCCAATTCCACCAAAAAAGAAAGCAAGGTTGATTTTAGTAAAAGTATCCCAGTTTTGAGCCAAAGGAGAAAAGATTGCTCCAATGGTTCCAATGAAAACACCCCCTAAAAATGCCACAGTTAAACCTAATCTAGTGACTCCACCATTTGTACCTCTAGGACAGGTTTTGAAAGTAGTGATAAGAATTGGAGGAGTGGGTGATAAAATACCCAATTCTGAAGACCAAGTATCGGCAGTAACGGCAGCATACTGGCTGATGACGCCTACTTGGAAAAGGGCTTTGGTGGAATCATCAAAGTATGGCAAAAGCTCTAAGATAATAAGAATTGAAGCAATTCCTGAGTTACAAAACACCTGAACATGGTTTCGGATCTCTCCTGTTTCTTCTTCTCCTTCCTTCTTGGCATTTTGCTTTTTGACAGCAGTAATTGTCAAGTCTTTTTTAACATCAGCATGAAGTTTAGTGAATTTAGTACCGGTTAAGAAGAATCCCACTAATAGAATTAAATTAACTGATGATTCTGTCAGACTATGAATAACTGCCGTAACTACTGCTGCTATGATACCAGACCGAGTTAATGATTTATGCTTATAGGCACGAACGACCAATGCGAGAACACATGCTGATCTTAAAACAATTGCACCCCACATTATATTTAGATTATTTTGGATGCCCTGGTATTGCTCCTGATATACAGTTGTATTGCTGGTATTTCTGTGACGTAGATGCCTTCCTTGGCTATTGGTAACTGTTAAATGTATTGGTGTTTCCAGAAGGGTTGGGCTTCGACGCGACTGTGCCATGCGGATATGCATATACATTTGTCAAACTAATCGGTAGTATTGAGGATTTTTCATGTTTGATTTATTAACATATAAAGAGTAGAATCTCATGCATCTTCTTACTTGCCATCAAATTAAAATTGAGACAATATATCACTGCAAATTATAAGATTCATTTATCATTTTACAGCCCTAGAGCTAGGTCTGTTTGTTACCTAAATGATGATCCTGCTGTAATGAAATTCATATTTCAATCAACTTTATTCTATTCATGAACAGATTCAATATGTTTTTACATCATTACAGATATTTCTAAACTAAAAGTAGCCCAAGAAAATATGGGCCAATCGGAAGTCAAGCTTTATTACTAGCATTGGACCGTTGAGAAGTTGTATTACCGACTCTCACCGGTTGCACTACTGGTAACATCGTTGACGATGCCACTGCTAGTTATGTCAGAAATAATTGCTAGAATGGTATAATTCTGAGTATAAATCTTTGTGATATATATGGTACCTATTGTATATAGTATCTCCGATGGTGATTAGTAACTGGACACAGTAGATACCTTTAACCTTTAGTCTGAGTTGAAATGTGCTCTTTATTAAAGGTAGTAGACATATAGTTTGAAGTAACCTAGTCAAGGTCATTCTCTGTATCAGATATATAATTACCAGTAACTGAACCAGCGTATAGACACTTCCTATAAATAGACCTTGTATCCAATATAGCTATATTAGTGTGATCTTCAAATAATGTGAGATATGTCTGTTGGAACTGAGTTGAGATGGTACATCTAGGATCTGATATTTTACAGTTTAATTCGACGACCATAAGATCTACAAAATCAGTTGAAGTTTCATTGATTTCATTGATGATATATTCAGCAGTAAAAATATCTGGTGGTTCATATAGAATATAATAGTCCACAAAAAAGGTGTCCTGTGCACATCGTTCATGGTAACAAGTCATCCTCTAGATTTCTGATATATTTGTTCACAGCCTATTTCAATACTGTTTTTCTACTTCGATGATCTCTATTGCCCATCCTTCATTGGTCCATTCTTCAGCATTTTCTTCTAATTCTTAGTAAGTAATTTTCACACAATTCTCAATATCAGAAACATTCCCTGTCCCTATCACTGTCCAGAAAAACGCACTGCTTTCTGAGATGTCGTGTCTGAAGTTGTCACAGGTGGCCTCTAATCTACACTGAGTCAAAATTTGTGGACATCTGGAGCTCGGATATATGTATTAAACAGTAACTGCAAGACACTGTATGCTTCACAGCTTGCTGATTTGAATAGCAGTAAACTAATTATTGAAAGGATTGAAATTCTTGTAAACGATAGAACTATTTATCCAGTACTGGTACGACAGCAATGCTTTACCCCCTGGGAACCAAGTTCAACTATCAGAGTTTGTCATTACTTTCATAACTATAAATATTTAAACTTGAGCAAATATGATAACTTACAGGGGTAAATTTTAAATAAAGTCTTGCCATTATACTATGTACGTAAGAAAGACAAAGTAAAAAAAATAAAATAAAATAAAATAAAATAAAATAAAATAAAATAAAATAAAATAAAATAAAATAAAATAAAATAAAATAATAAAAAATAAATTAAAACTTCATTTCAGGGGGGTGGGTTTTCCCTCCTTTTATAGTTGTCTTGAAAAGTACAAGGGGTAGTTGGCCAGAACACAAGTTATACGCACGTAAACTACTTAGACCTTTGAAGATGTTCTCAAAATGTATGTTCTTAACAGAGTGTCTGGTAACTTAGAATCTTACTCTTAACTCTGGAATTGAAGATTTTTGAATTTATTTGGATAGAATGGCTGTAGAATTGCGGTTCTAGTTATTTTTACTATGATATTTTATAATGCAGGAGTAGATGCAATAAGTTCAGTATGGGTTTACTATTAATCGAGGTTAATGATGCTTGAATTTCACATTTGCCACCCATATTTGACGGATTTCTTATGAATTTTATGAATTCAAGGTGGTTGTATCTCAGAAGTCTTGGAATCAAATGATCCCAATATAGTCAATCAGATATTAGGAGCCTAGCAAAAACATTCAAAGTTGCATTTACTGTGTAGTTTGTTAGTGTACACAAGTTACTGTAACTTAATGTTATGTAATACTCTTTTGGATATGCGACTATAATGCACTCTGCCATCGTAATCTGCGCGTACTTCATTAAGTTAAGTTAACTTTGTTAAGGATGTTACATATGTATGTACATTGTACGGTAACTTACAGTAACAGTTTTAACAGTGTAACTTAACTTGTTGACTAACTTACAATACGAAAGTTATACGCAACAGATCACATGTAACTTACTGTTATAGTAGCAGGATCTTTTAAAACCTTATTCAAAATTAGCTATAGAAGATTTGGTCCTTTTTTGTCTAACCATATCTGGTCTATACCCCATATTGAGAATGAATGGCAAAGATTAGTTTTAATTAGCATCGATCTTTAGTACTAGTCGGTACTAACACCTATTAGACAGACAGCTAAATTTATAACTTAAAGCTACAGTACGAATAATTGGTAAGAGCTACTTAACTTACTGTAGTATGCTTTCTGTAGAGGCTCGGCTTGGAATGATATGATTATAGTTGACAAAAACAGCCACTGAGGGTTTTTCTTTCAACTTCTAAGATGACATTAGCAGCCTAATCAGTCAGCTTAAATACCCAAAATACTCTACGGTAAGTTAGTTTAGTTACTAGTGCTATATGTAGGAGTGATAAGGATCAGATCAGATCAGCCAAAGAGTAACAGGTTATTGTACGTACAACCTACCCATAATAAGGATATTCGGAATTAACAGGATAAGTTTAAAAGGACGAAGTGTTTATCGACTCTTTTAAGAATTTTAGTTTGCAGCGATGAGACATTTTGTACAAAAAGGTGGATCTTCAAGCGATGCAGGTATGCAGCCATGACAGCAGTTCGATATGCACATTAACTCTTAACAATGATAGCATTAAATTTTATCAGTCGGTGTTTTTATTATTAAAGTTTCTATATATTTGGCATACATACTAGATAGTACTGGTGTATCAGACTTGTATTAAAGAAAGTTACTAACTACGAACTACATTCCGTAGTTGGTAGTCGCGTCTGTGCGCGTCCTTACACGGCGCTCCAGGATTTCTTCCGATGGAGCGCGGGACTCCGAAGTAATGCTGTCACCTCTTATCAATAGGATAAATTCAACAGCTATGACTAGTAATGGATAAAATCAAAGATCAATAAACATATAAAATCTTTGATAGTTTTGGCACAAAGGTATATAAATATCTTGAATATTAAAAATTCCATGCTATAAATCACGTCTTTGTAAATGGCTGCTGATGTGGGTAAGTGCCAAGTCGGATACACATAGAGATTTTTTAGTGCGTCATCGGGGTTAACTTTTACTTGGTCCTGTGTATTCTCAAAAACAAAAAAATTATTTTTTCAACTACCAATTATTGACCAAAAAAGTCGTTTAATCTATCAACAATTTGACTAAAATATGTTGGTCGTTCAATTGGATTAGTTGACTTTAAGTGGTTTAGTTTTATAGCTTTTTGCTTCAAACTTAAATATTACAGAAGTCGACCTGACTAACCATCTATAATGGCGCTCCGACTGCAGGTGCCTATAGTGCCTAAACGGTCTGACATTAGTTATCGGTATGGCACTCTACAATTATCCGTGAGCCGAACTCATATATTATTCAGGCCCTACCGCACAGTTACTCACGCTGCTTAATAATATCGCCAAAAAAAAATCTAATAGAATCTTTATACTGATTTGTTTGATATATAAAAGTCGAGGCTTGAAATAACAACCGGTTTATTATTTATGCCTGCTTTTGCATTCATATTACGATATTGGTGTGTTTGATTTGGCAAGTTTCAAAAAAAAAAAAAAACGTTTATTTTCAACTGGTTTTTTTTTTCGGTGCGGTTTAGAATAAATTTGAAAAAGTGACACCAGTATTAAAACATCTACGAACCAAAATCAAATATCAAAGGAATACATTTAAACGTGATTTCATATTAAAATAGACATTATGCCACACGTGGACCCTTTTGAAGTTCCTTCTCCAAAGGCTAAGACCCCTGCTCCTGCTAGTTTGGATGCTTCTCAAAAAGAGAAATATAACGAGGTTTTGCATCACTTTCAAAAGATTACCCAACTGCCGAAATCTGAACAAGATCATTCTTTAAGTGCTATCACTGATAATGAAAAGGCTTGGCTTACTAAAGAATGCTTTTTAAGATACCTCCGAGCTACTAAATGGAAGGTTGATGATTGTATTAGAAGAATTGAAGCCACTTTAGTATGGAGAAGGACTTTTGGTGTTGATCCTGATAGTAGTTTAAATGCTGATATGGTTGCTATTGAAAATGAGACTGGAAAGCAAATTATTCTTGGATTTGATAATGACTGTAGACCCTGTTTATACTTGAAGCCAGGTAGACAAAATACCAAGGCTTCTCATCGACAAGTGCAACACTTGGTATACAGTTTAGAAAGAGTTATTGATTTTATGCCCTCTGGTCAGGACCAACTGGCATTATTGATTGATTTCAAGCCTACTAAGGTTGGTATCAACTCCAAGTTGCCTTCTATTAGTACTGGTCGTGAAGTGTTAAGCATTTTACAAGACCATTATCCTGAACGTCTTGGAAAGGCTCTTTTAACCAACATTCCTTGGTTAGGTTGGACTTTCTTAAAGATCATTCATCCATTTATTGATCCTTTAACTAGAGAAAAACTTGTTTATTCTGAACCTTTCCCCAATTATGTCCCTACTGAGCAATTAGAAGCTGATTTCGGTGGTAAGGTTGACTTTGAATATGATCACGCAAAATACTGGCCCGCTTTAACTGCTATTGCTGCCAAAAGAAGAGCTTTCTATTATAAGAGATTCTATGAATTGGGAGCAGTGGTTGGCTTAAGTGAAGTAGATATGAGACTACCTGCCGATGGATCCATTCCTTCTTATAATATCTCTGAATCTGTAACTCCAGTATCTGGTCAAGATCAAATCGCTGAGAAGCTTTCAAGTTTAGACATTAGTACTACTGCTACAGCTATTGCTTCTGATTCTTCTAATTAGGCTTTAGAATATTTTATTATTTTGATATTTTTTATTTTTATTTTTTGTCTAATTTTTAATAATCTTGTTGTACATAATAATAAAGCTGTTAATCTTTAAGTGAAGAGACTGAAATATAATTCATAGTTGTATTGATTTTATTGATATGACTTTATAATGGAATTGGGTTGAAATTTATTTTCTGTGTTGTTAAATATGGCGGTTGACTTCAAAATTTTGAAATTTTTGCTGTTGAGAATCTTAAATTAAGACGTTTTAAATCATCATATTGACACATATGATGATTAAATTACTTATATAATTTGAACCAAATTTTAGCATTCGTTTGGTTCCGTACTGGTATTATTGTCCAATGATCTAAATAATTTCAAGTTTAAAACTTTCTATCTTTTACAAATCGCAACCATATAAAATAGACTATTTTATCGATAATACAGAATTCAACAATAGTATTAAATCTAGCATATGCCAGTGAAATAAGCTTTCCTGATAAGTATTAATAAAGAATCTCGGAGCTGTGTAGTAACTAAGTTAGTATAGTAGAATATTCATATTTGTTGATTAAATACTTGTGAGAATCAAAGATAGAATTTAAGATATTTATTATAATAATACATTAAACATTCATGAATATAAATATAATCCCTTAATTTGTTTGGTGGAGATCAATAATAAAAGTTTCAGAGTTAATAGATCTTAGATCACTAGTTTCTCATATGCATCTTATTAGTAGTAATAGTAATCTATCTATATATTTTTCAGTTATTCAGTTTTTACAGAGAGTTTCTACAATTATCTTATATTTTATAACTCACCAATACCATATTTTTATCTTACCCCTGAATTTTGATCGGGGGGACAGCCTAGACAAAACGCCTGACAATTAAAAACAGCACCACAAGTTAATTGCTTAACTAAGATCAGCTATAATAATTATTCTACACTAGATCACTAGATATATGAGAAAATAATAATATAATAAATGACAAAAATGTTCGAATTAGCAATTATTTAAGATTATCCATACTACATCAAAAATGCAAGGCTAAGCACAACCTGCGATCTGTATAACGGTTAGTGTACAACTCATCCACTAATGTCACAGTAGTCCCGGTAAACTGAAGCCATGGAAATGTAGCGCAATTAAACCCCTAATGCAATAAAGCGGTAAAGCGCAACCAGATTTCTGATGACAGTAAAGTTAAACTTCTGCTTACCATGATTAACATTATTAGGCAGGCCGACCAAAAAAGATGCGTTCGCTCTTCATTACCTAAATAGGTCCAGGGGGGGGGGGTAGAAGTAGGCCCCGAAGAAAGACCAGTACTTTGGAACCTCCCGCTGCACACTAAACACTGCAGCTGTCGTCCTATACGGGCTATAGAAAAACCCCCCTTGCGACAGCGCTCACCCCCTTTCTACGACTTTTTCTGGGTTGCCATTTTTCTCATTTTACTGACTAACGTGATTTCTTTAATTGTTTGAAAAGCGACATTACAAAGCTCTGAAAAGCTATAGAATACAAAAAACTTAAAATCTTCTGTCAACCATTTTGATCTGAAAAAAGCTTTTGCTAGCGAGAAATCAACAACAGAAAAACAAAAAAAAAAGTCTAATTTATCGACATTTTTTGTCTCAGATTAATAGTTTATCAACCACTGTGGACTTACAAAAGATATCTATAAAATCACAATGGCAGATTCAAATAATAAAATCTCCGTAGTTATCCTTGGAGATGGAGGTACTGGTAAATCTTGTATTACCATGAGACTTATTAGAGCTAAATGGGTTGATGAATATGATCCTACTATAGAAGACTCGTATTCTACTCAACGAACTGTTGGTGAGTATTTCGGCAAGATCAATTGAAGTCATTAACTAACAAACATTTGGAAAGATGGTATACACTATAGACTAGATATTATTGACACCGCTGGCCAGGAAGAATATAGAGATATGTTGGGATCGTTATTTAGCGTTGACTCAGCGATCGACGCGTACTTATTAGTGTACGACATTACTTCTCAGACATCCTTAGAAAACCTGGAATATTTCGATGAATTAATTGAAAAGAATTTAGAAGCTGCTGGTAGAAATAGCAATTCTGTTACTCCTGTCAAGATTGTTGCTGGTAACAAGTGCGATCTCAGTGAATACCGTACCATCAGTAGTGCTGAGGGTCTTGCTTGGGCTAAGGCTCATAACTGTGGGTTTATGGAGACTAGTGCCAAGAATATGGTTAATATCGAAGAGACTTTCCAAATCATTGTTAGACAGGTAGTTTCAAACCGTCAAAAAGCCTTACGTCCTGCTGCTGCTGCTGCTAGTACTTCTCGTGGAAATGCTGGTCGATTAGATAGCGAAAAGGAAAAGCCTGCAAAACAAGGTGGTTGTTGTGTCATTTCTTAGTCATAATCCTCCATTCCCCACAGCTCAATTATCTATTTCTTTGACGATGTAATTCTTCATTATCTTACTCTTTCTGTGCATTCCTCTTTTAATTCATACTCCATCATCAAAGGAAGACATATTGACACCCGTTTATTTAATCTTTTTGGACTCTTGTTTATGTGTTAAGTTTGCTTTTTTATAATACTTATTTTGTTAATACCGGTTATTTCAACTTAGTCATTCATTTTATTTAATATCAACCATCATTAGTGCTCATGTCAATCCTTTAGTCACGATCTTATAATAATAAACTCATTGAAGCTTTTAGTAATGGGATTGAACTCAAGAGACCTAGGACTATATGCAAATATCTAAACCTTATCAGAGACAGCAGAACGACTCATTGTACCGTGGATATCATCCAACTGATCGTTAGTGTAGATATGGGAATGCTCGATAAACATAGATAATCAGACCGAATATAGATATCTCTATTCAATATCTAGTCCTCCTGAGATATGAGGACTTCAAACTGGCTCCAACATATTTTATATCTTAAAACTGTATTTTCTCCAGCCAAAAAACTTGAAAATAATTATTGGTGTTTGAGACTTATAATCAATCTATTCTGCTGGCTAGATAATAAAACTCTTATCTCGGGTTATTGGATTAAAAGTATTTTTCAGCCTTCGATGTAATAATTGTTTCAGCAGGCGGCCAAATCAAAGATCTCAGCGGATAAATGACCCAATTTGACACTAGTTATAAGATTGATCTATTGGTTTTTTTTTTTTTTTTTTTTTTTACTACGGCTTCACTTAATCCCAGACTTAATCCCAGACTTAATATCACTGTATCAAGGATATACGAAAAGTCCGTCGGATTTCAGAAGATCGCATGGTATGGTTGGCTTTTGCGGAACTGCTAGTATCATCTCCGTCCACACATGCGTTTGGACAGATACCCCAGCATAAAACAGAACTGCCGAAACAAGAAAAATATAACTCATGTCAAGCTAAAAAGCAACACAAAAAAGAACAAAAAAAGGCATATAGAAACAAACATCAATAGCTTGGAATGATATATATTAATTACAAGTTTGATCTCAAATACAGAACCTCTACTATATCAACGGTTGTTATCCCGTGAAGAATAGCTCCACAGGTGTGACATCGGGGCTTAGCGTACAGAACACCGTATAGGCTTACCTGTGCGGGTTTTCTTAATTCATGCGGCACTAGATGACGATAAGAAATTTACTGATGTCTGTATTTTACGCACTATAGAATGCTCAGACAAGTATATAAACAAGTCAATCCTGGTAATTTACCTAGAATTTCTAAATATATTCGCACAATGTCTACTAATATCTCTAATATTCCCGTCAAGGTTCAAACTGACAAGCTTTCCCAATGGTCCCAAGAGATCAACCAAGATCCCAACTCTAGATTAGCTGGTACTGTTCTCCGAAACGTCCTTGCTGAAACAGCATTGGTCAATCGAGATCAAAAGACTGCTGGTACTCTTGATGTCTTTAATACTGCTATTGCTAAAGAAGGGGCTCCTGTCACTGATCAAAAGTCTAGTGGACGATGTTGGTTATTTGCTGCTACCAATTGCTTACGAATCGGTATGATGGAAAAGTTCAACTTAGAGAGCTTCCAATTATCACCTTCTTATTTGTTTTTCTATGATAAACTTGAGAAATCCAACTACTTTTTGGATCAAATTACCCAAACTGCCAATGAACCTGTTGAATCTAGACTTGTTCAACATTTATTAACTGATCCTATCTGTGATGGTGGTCAATATGATATGTTTGTTAACATCGTTGAAAAGTACGGAGTCGTGCCAAATTCCGTTTTCCCTGATTCTATCAACACAACTTCCAGTACTCAAATGAATAATATGATCACTACTATGTTGAGGCAATATGCCCAAGAGATCCGTGATGCTGTTTCTGTAGGCAAAACTGCTGCAGAAATTGCTGAATTAAAGGAATCTCAACTTCAACATATTCACAAGTTACTTACTCTTTTCTTAGGATCTCCTCCTGGTCCCAATGATTCTTTCAAGTGGGAATACAAGGATAAAGATAAGAAGTACTTTGAACTTGAATCAACTCCTCTCAAGTATTACAAAGAAATTATTGGATACAATGCTAGGGATGCCGTCTCTTTGCTCAATGACCCTAGAAACCCCTATAATCGAGTTATCAAGATTGATAGATTAGGAAATGTCGTTGGAGATGGTGATGTCTCTTATTTGAATCTTGATATTGATGACCTTGCAGAGGCTGCCATTGCCAAGATAAAGAGAAATGAGGGCGTCTTTTTTGGTTCTCACACTCCCCTTTATATGGAAAAAACTTCTGGTATCATGGACATTGATTTGTGGGATTATAAGCTTGTATCATTTGATCCTATCCAAAACAAGGCTGATAGACTCAAGTATCACCAAAGTCTTATGACCCATGCTATGGTTTTGACTGCTGTCCACTTGGATTCTCAAGGTAAGCCCGTTAGATGGAGAGTCGAGAACTCTTGGGGTGAAAAGGTTGGTCAAAAGGGTTACTTCGTTATGACCCATGATTACTTCAAGGAGTACGTCTATCAAATTGTTGTTGAGAAGGATTTGATTCCTCAACATATCGAATTGCTTAAGACTGAACCCGTTGTTCTTCCTCCATGGGACCCTTGTGGAGCTTTAGCTAAATAAGTTTCACAGATTATATAATATATTTGTACATATGCTATGCCTTTCTTCTGTTTAATACAGCACTTTTGAATTATAGAAGGATTAGTTTAAGAATTGAAAATAATAGAAAGCATTAAAAAAAAAAATCTGATAAAACTTAATTGTTAGCAGAGGCAGAAGCAGCAGCAGCAAGCTTAGCCAAATTCTCAGGAGATCTGAGGTCTCTTTGGGTATAAGCAGCCCAGAAATTGACTACCAAACAGAATAAAAGACCAACAGCAATGATCAAAGGTCCAACAGGACTATCTAAATGTCTTTCACCTCTCTCTTTAATATATCGAAGTCTTCGGAGGTAAGTAGCATAACCCCACAAGCCAGAAAAGATTGTTAATGCAAATAAACCATATGCAACATACTCTGCGTATTGTTGAGAAATACTCTTCTCAACAGAGTTATATAAAGTGAAAGTCAAAGCAGACAACAAAGTGGTGATATGAAGCCACTTGTTGAAAGTACGCTCGTTAGCAAGCCAAACCTTGGTTTCAACCTTGACAGCACCAGAGTTCTTGATATATTGAGTAGGGGCAGTAACACCAGCAGGTAATTCGACTTCTTCATCTTCAGAGTCCATGTCAAGTTTAGGACCTGAGGAAGTGTAAGTAGGGAAACCAATCAAACCGCTTCGCTTAGCAGAATAACCAGTAGTAGTAGAAACACCTCCGTCACTGGAGTCGTCGTCATTATCAACAATATTAGTTGTAGAAGAGCTAGGGTTGGCATTATTATATTTCTTGGCTGCATCGAGCTTTAATTGCCGGTTTCTCTTGTAAACCTCAGTAGGGTCTTCTCTAATATCATGCTCCATTTCAGGCAACCAGAAGGGCAAACCATCTAAATGTTCGTTTTCGGCATATAAACTAGCAGTACCTTGAACGAATTTAGAGAAATGAGGAACTTCCTTAACGAGATGACTGTTAATAAGCTCTTCAACCCAAGGAATGTAGCCCGTTTGGTTGCTCTCAGTCTTGATTCTCAACTCCAAGACAGCATAAGGGAACTTGGCATATTCAGACTTTCTCAATACCTTAAGAGGATCTGCAATAGCAGGGATATCAATATCAGATCGGTGCCACTGAGAAGGGTCTCTTATAGGGTTCTCCTTGTTAAAAGAGTCTTCTCTAATGAATGTGACATCATTGTCCAAAATAATACGAACCCGGTCATCACCAGGAATCTCAAAAGCAGTTCTAGTGTAAACAGTTCTAAGAACAGGTTGCAACTTATTTGCTTGAATATACTCTTGCAAGTCCTTAGCAGCAGATCGGTAACCTTCAATTTGAGTATTTGAAGTGTTCTTAGCCTTAAGTTTATCAACATTTCTGTCAATAATGGCAGCATTACCATTGATGAAAGGGTTAATGTGCTTTTCCTTAACGTTAATTCTAACCGATTTGTCTTCGTATTTTTGTTCAAGAACAATGGATGGTTTTTCATATAAACGTCCGTGCCATCGAAGTCTCAAAGAGGGCAACAAAGTGTTATCAACAGTAGTAGACTTCTTTTCCAATTGAGCTTGGTAAACATCAAAATGGGAATTATCAAAATATAAAGAGGTAACAATAGGATCGAATTCAGCATCATCGTCTTGTTCACCAGACTTTCTATTGTAGACCAAAACTGGTAAATGTCTAAGGATCTTGGTCTTAACCTCCATAACGTTTTCGGGGTGAACCCAGAATCTTAAAGTGTTGTAACCAGAAGATCGATGGAAAGAAGACATGACTGCAGAAGCAGAGGCTGGGTAGTTTCCACTACCATAGTTGACACTCAAAACTGAGTAAAGAGAAGACAATCTGTAAATAAGAGGGGAGTAGTCTTCAGAGTGGAAAGGCAATTCATTCAAACGAACTTGAAGAAGAGGACGAACTTGGTATTTAGGATGAAGACGGTCATGCTTCTTGACAATCTTAACAAAACCAGTGAAATTCAATCTTCTAAATCTGTCCAATTGGTTGGCAACTTCAAGAATACTTTCCAATTCGATATCCACTTTCTTGGCATCTATATTTCCAGCTGATTCAACTTGCTCTTCAATAGCACTAATTCTTTTCGACAATTCAGTATATTTTGAGTTCTCAAAGCTGTAGACCTTTTCCAATTCGGTATCTAAGAAGCTGACGAATCGGGTTTCGTCCGCTTCGGTCCAAGTCTCATCTTCCTCTCCACTTTCAGTAATAACACCTTCCTTAAGAAGCTTCTTAAGCTTATCATAATTGAGGTATTGGCCCTTCCATTCGGGGTAAACCTCGTTAGACAATCGAAGCCCAAATAACATATTGATCAAAAAAATGTATTTGTTGTTTTGATTTCCTTCTTTTTTCTTTCTTTTTTTTTTTTTTTTTTTTTGATTGTGTACTTGTTTAATGAATCTAATCAAGAAAAGGAGACAATCTTCAGATTAACTTGATAAATTAAAAAGAAGTAAAACTCCCGTAGATTTTATCGATATCTAAACTGAAATAACAACAAAAAAAAAAAATACAACAAGTAGAAAGAAAAGATATAGCAGAATTTAAAAAGATTCTCGGGCCATGTTCTTGTATAGAAGACTTAAATGGTGGTTTGTTTGTTGAAGCTGCGTCCGGCCAATGCTGCATGTACGGCTGATTACCTAACCCTTTAATTAAACCGAAATTTAACATTTATGTTTTTGACCACAACGACGGTAGATTAGACAATTTGGATAGACAATGGATCTCCAAGACATTGAGAATCAATTGGAAAGTTTATAATATTTAATTATAGTCGAATAGTCATAGATAAAGTGCTCTAAATTTATGAGAACTCAGTCAACAGTCGGAACAACAGTTCGATGCCTCAAAGTTCGTGCTTCAATGCTGCTGGTTCTCGTCCTAAAATGGATATAACCCTAACCGGTGATCCTCCAAGAGAGAAGTCCATCACCAATAAATGTCTGCACGTGGGGTTCAACAGCTAAGGTTAACATATACTACCGCGTGAGAAAAATAGTTAGCAGAAGATCAAATTATATGCGTCCGCGCTTAACGGTTTTTCAATGCTAGCAGGCTGGAAATTTGTCAACCTGAAATGGCAGGTAGGTTTTCTTAAAATGGACCAGATTTAAATACCCTGAAATACTAATTAGGCAATCACAGAAAATTTTAGCTATGGACTGTTGCGGAAACTTGTCTGTACATACAAAGCATAGGTTAACTTTATTCCTTGCGGGGGTTTATTTTTAAATAACTCTCACCCTATCAACCTTACACACTTAAATGACGATGGTAAATCTGAAATCTTTTGAAGAATCAGGTACACCTCTGCTTGATAACTATGGTTACCGGTTAGCTATATACACTCTACTGTGTAATAACTAGTTATAATTAATACTATGCTAAAAAAGGCACTGTACACATAGTATTAACAGTAATCGAATTATTGTGAATGGTCAACAAATGACCATAAACATAGCATGTCAAAGTTGTTGTTGATATATCAGCTTTTTGTACCGGGTATGTTCCTCAAACAAATTGCCAATAAGTCGCAACTTGAAATATTTTATTTGTAAACGAAAGTCTTTTATTGGTTTGGAGAAGTATACAGCAACATTAAATCACCATATTATTGAAGTGTAGTGAGATATGTTAAAAGCTAAGTTTTACTATTTAAAAGTTGTCATGTATTCTTAGTAGCTTATCTTATCAGGAGGGCAAGGGTAAAGCTACAGTAACAAGTTGTAACTGAAAACTGTCAAAGGATGTTACAACATTACAACAGTATTAATATTCAAAAACAAAATTCATTAAATGAATGTTCATATTATACTCGAAGAACATCTACTAAAAGCTTTTTCTTCTTTTTTCAAAAAGAACTCGAAAAACAACCCTTCAAACGACTGAGGTTCGTAGGGTTGGGGTAACATTCCAAATAAAACTGTTCAGTAGTGTTTTATAACCAGTTAGACTGGTAAACAGTTAACTTAGTTGATTATTGTTCACATTCAATATTATACATGTATTGGAAAGACAAGACGCGATGGAAGAGTTAGCTGAGAAAGGGATTAATAGAAGTAGGACGAATAGTCGAGCGAGTTCGATAGAAGTAGAGAATAGACGAGATGTATTGACCCAAAGGTTGCATGTGCTGAAATCTCAAATAGCTTCACGAGAGAAAGAAGTTGAGGAGTTGAGGCAAAAGGTACAAGAAGATAATAATGTAGTGACAACTGATACAGATTCACTAGTAAAAGCATTATTGGCGTCTAATGAAGCATTTAATTTGAAAAAGAGGAAAATTTTACAGAATGAAAAGGAAAAAGAGAAACTACGCAGTACTGAAGAGGTTGAGGAAGAAGAACGAGCCAAGATGTTGGAAGAAATGTTTTTTCCTATCCGACACACAGCAGAGGCTCGGGAGTTATTAGGTCTATTCCATCTATTTGAGTTCCAAAATATTTCAACAAGGATGGTGTCACGGCATATCCACCAGAGTGATTTTAGTGGAAAGTGTAGGTTTCCCACCAAAGCCAGAAGTACAGTAACATTTCATTTCTCTGTATCACTTCAAGTCAAACTTCCAGAACAATCGGTATTTTCATTTATAATTAAGACATCACCATGGGTACGAGCTGAGATTGGAGAATTTTTCAACCAATGTCAAAGGGAAAATAACATTAATTTTTGCCTATATGGTCTAGCCCAGTACGCGAACCTAGCTGCTAAACGGTATGCGGTATTTGAGAAGCTGGCTGCTAAATACCGTCTATCTACTAATTTATGGAGACGAGGTACTAGTATACAAGTTAATAATATCGTGTTACATTGGGTAATCATTGTGTCGGATGAAATTGGCACTATGTCTTCTCAGGTATTTATTAGCATCGTTTCAAAGAAATCAGAATATTTATTAAAACAAAATCAAGCATTTACATCATTAGTTAAACGGCTAGGTGTATTTGACGCCTTTTGTGCTGTACATAGTATGTTATGAAAAAAAAAAATTATTTATTCATTTATTTATTTTTAGTTGGCAGCAACATCTTGTAACAAGTTTGACACATTCATCACTCCACTACTGTGATAGCTCTTTGAATTGGGTTGTGAATCATGTTCGGCAACTACACCTTCAATTGCTACTTCATCACTAGCATCGGCACTCTGTCTCCATCGTAACGCTCGCCTTAAAACTCTGGTAAGAGCAACTTGTTCTTCTCCATAATCACCAGGATATTCATCACCAGCTAATAATGGAGGCAAAACAGTTTGAGATTTGGAACCAGATCCTTTCTTTCTGCCTTTCTTTCCACCAGAAATTCCATTAGCCGTAGAACCGTTAACATCATCTTCGTCTTTAACTAGAGGTGCTTCATCATCTGAATCATGAAGTGCATCTAGATCCTTGATCTTTCTCCAAGTTCGAATGATTGGCCCAACATATAATCTTACCTTCTGCCTTCGGCGATGTTTTTCTCTAATCATATAATCTAGCTCTTGTCTAACCTTAAGGTCACGTTCCTCTTCTTCCTTGGATTTTTTTGGCTTTAGGGTGATTTTAAGTTTACTTGGCTGCGATGGCACAGAGCTGACAGATGCATTCTTGACAGACTTACCACCAGGACTATCTTCACCTTCACCTATTTCTCGGTAATCCTGCTGGACTCTAGTCCTCAAGTTTCTCTTACTAGGAGTAATGGAATCTCTAGGAGCCTTTCTTTTCATTCCAGAAACAGAACCTGGAGTAGAAGTAGTACTAGTAGGACTACTAACTCCTGTGTTGGAGGTATCTCCCAAATAGTCAGCTCTAACCTTCTTCATTTCCTCACCAAACTGCTTTTCCGCATCAGTATCAACATTTTCGAGTTTAATTTCTTCAGGAGTTAGAACTTCAAAAGGCGGCAACTTGGCCCCATTATCTTGTCCAAATCCAAATGGATTTTGTTGTAATTGTTCAAGTTTCAAATCAGTCTCAAGGTATGCCCATACTAACCATAGGAACGCGTTAGCTCGACTTACACTTGAAAGCTTCTTATTCATAATCAAATCAAAAAATTCGTATTCTTCAGTGAAATATAATTCTTGTACCTTGGTAGCAAATGTTGTAAGTAAGAATAAAATATTAATGGGATTGGTTCGAGGCTTGCTTCTTCCTTCTTCCATGAGATCTTCCAACGTTCCTGGCTCTGGTCGATCTTCACAGGCTCCTTTCAAAATACTTTTCAATCGAGGAGCATCTTGTAATTGTTTATAATCCGACTGGTTAGCACGCGATTGTAAAGAAGGAATTGGATGGTATGTTCGGAGTAAAGCTTTCATTTCAGGGAAAAAGTTTAAGGTGGTGTTCATTCTACCGACATTGACTAGCAAACAAACCATAGCCATATTCAGACCCGCAGTTTTATCACCAAGTAATTTTTCTCGTAAAACTTTGGAGCATTTACTCGATCGAGCCATAGCATCGACATAAATCTCAGCAAATGTATGATTAGGTGACCCGTCATAGCTATTCTGAAACACCCGTTGTTCGTTTCTAAATACCGACGACAAGAAATCGTACTGGATATCTACTCTCCATAATGGTTCACCATCTCCTTTCTTCAAATGTCGTACTTTGGTGGCAATAAGAAGTGTTTGATATGTACGATTATAGTTTCTCTTTAAACCGGGAGTTGGGGTATTCTTAGCACTGGTTTTTCCCTTGGTCTTTCCTCGAGCTGACGATGATTTTGAACCTTTGGCACTAGCACCCGATACAGGAGTTGATGGCATCATTTTGGAAGACTTCTTGTTATCGGACGGAGTTTGAACTTTGAAAATAAGTTCTTTGGCAACAGGGGGGTTTGATGGAGATTCTTCAGATTGTTTGCTAAGGCTCATAACGTGGCAATTGCTCAGTCTCGATCAACAGCTTTATACCAAATCTGTCGTGGCCATAAAATAAAAAAAAAAATTACAAAAATACAGTAATTATATGACAAGACCTAAACACAATAAAATTTCTAGGACTCTTGCCAATGGATGCGTTTTGGTTTTAATGTATCCAGAAGGCAAATGTAATGAAGCAAAGTTACTGGATGGCACCGGTGGTTTAAAAAAGCCAGCCCCAGTCAACTGTATGGTGGTGCAATGGGCAATGGACGAGGAAAAATTAATGGTGCTTCTCGTGGTTGCGCGCGGGAATTGGAAAGCGGCGGAGTGAACAGATCAGTACACTAACTGTTAACGTTACGTGAAGTTGTCTTACCACATACAGGTACAGTTATAGTATTATAGTATACTAAAGACAGATAACCATTCTAATATTTTAGATACTTTATATATATGTATATATATAAACAGAGATAAATAATAAATAGACTCCTTATTTATATACTAGGAAAATAATTTGTTTTTCTTTTTTTTTTTTTTTTTGTTTTTTTTTTTTTATCGAAGCAATGCTCTCTTTCCAGAGCCCTCGCTATCATCTTCATCATCGTCGTCGTCATCTTCATCTTCATCATTTAATTTAAAAACATCCGTATCTTCTTTAGACTGGGCATAAGTTTCATAAATACCTCTTTTTTGTTTTCTAGAGTCCTGTTCAGGAGCAGTATCTTTAGTTTCCGCATCATCAACATGAGATGCATCACGGCTATAATCAGCTTCATCAATAGCATCCAAATCATCGTCATATTCATCATCGATATCAAAACTTTCTCTACCATCATTAGGTAATAAATCAAATTCATAATCAGGTAAATTCTCACCCCCAGATAATTTACTGAATCTTGCTTTATTGCGTCTTCTAGAGATGCAAATGTAACTGACAATGCCAATAACAAATATTACAATTAACAAGATAGATCCATATAGCCATACCAATGTATGACCTGACAATCCAAATGTAGGAATTAATGACCAAATCGATGATTTTGAACTTGAATCATCTGTTGAATCCGGATTTGAGGTAGGTATGGCAGATGGAGAAGCAATAGGGGAAGTTACTGGGATATTATCTGATGGTGCAGCAGTAGAGGAAGCTACTGGTGTATCAGCTGGTGGTGGAGCAATAGAGGAAGCTACAGGAGTATCATCTGGTGGTGGAACAAGAGGAGTCGGAGTTATAACAGTAGATGTAGAAGTTGAAGTACTAAGCAAAGGTTGGTCTTCCTGATCATCTAAAGGTTCAGGATCATATTGGAATAACTTGGCCTTGGAAGCATCTTCTGCTTCGCCCCATAACTTCAATTGAAAATCAATGAACTTACCAACAAGCTCTTGTTTTTTGTCATTGTAGACTTTGATTTTCCATTCTCCAATACCTGACTCCCCCCAATGAGCAACACTCATGAATGTCCAATTATCAATGCTTACTTCAGTCTTATCATTATAACGGGGAGCAGCAAGTTGAGAAACAACACCAGATGGACTAATGAGATCAATAGTTAAAACACCTCGTTCAGGTTGGTATACATTCATGAGAACTTGGATATGTTCCAATCTAGCTATATTTGCGTTCTTGATATCTTCTGCGGAAATTAGAATAGATGAAGAAGCAATCTCTTTGTCATTTCCACCTGTGAATACAATATCCTTATCAACAGTAACCTTAGGAGCAAAATACCAAGCTTGAGGTTTGACTAATTCCCAAGTTCTTGCTCTCTCAACCAACCCATAAGCATCTAGTTTACCATATCCATACATATGACTGTATCGCTTGCCTATGGTAGTTAGCTGCCAACCAGGATCAAATTCATTAACCTCTACAGCAGTTTCAACTGTAAGATATTGAAGATCTCTCCATGTCAAATCGGGACGAACCTCTAAGACCAATGCATAGATACCAGCAGCTAAAGGGGCAGCAGCAGATGTACCACCATGTTGATCAGTACATTGTCCATTAATATCAGTAGTTACTATCTTTTCTTGAGCATTAGAACTATAGGTAACAACCATGGTAGCACTACAGGATTCAGAATAGAATGCATGTAGTCCCTTTCTATCAATAGCACCAACAGTAATAGAGTAAATACTATTGGTATAACCATCAAAATTGCAATTATCTCCAAAACTGGCACCATTACCAGATGCAAAAACAAACAAACTGCCCTTTTTATCTCTGCCGTTTTGAACACCGTTCAGAAGAGCTTCTTTTACTACTCTACCAGGTTCTTCCATAGATTTACCATTATCAGGTGGGCCCCAAGAACAAGAGTAGATATAATTTTTGTCCATAGCATAATTCAAAGCTGCTGCTTCTTGGTCTTCACTGATATCTCCCGACAAGATACGAACACCAGCAATCTTGGCTTCATAAGCAACGCCGACACCACAAGCATCATTTCTAACAGCAGCGATCTCTCCACAGCATCGAGTTCCATGATGATCATCTTTCAATTTGGGATTTGGTGTGGGACCATTATCATTGAAATCCCAAGAGCCCTCAGCAAAATAATTGTCCTTTAAATCATCATGATACATGTCGATACCATCGTCAACTACGCATACCGCAACACCTTTACCAGTAATATTTTGGTACCATAGACCGGTAACATTAATGTCATGGCCAGGTTGCACAGGATTGATCAAATGCCATTGGTTAGGGAACAGGGGATCGTCAATATGGAGATCTTGTTGAATATGTGTTATTTTTTCTAATCCCGAATCAATCGGAGCACCTCTCTTATATAACTTCTTCGGTTCTAGGACCTGTAAAGTACGCACACCATCAGAAACAAGTTCCCGTTTATGATACAACTTAGCAGATCTCTTTTCAATTCCTAGATGGGCATTTAGTTTCTTGTAATGAGTAGCAGGTTTATCACCTAAACCCTCTAGCACTTCAGCATGGCCACTGTCTTTAGGTAAAGAAAATAAATAATGGTTCTTTAAAGAGCCGATGGGATGTTCAAAACGCCAGTCTCTTACATCCGAGTATTTCTGAGCAAATTGTTGTATATCAGATGTATCGTTTAATTCTACAGCAAAATAGACTCTAGATTGTTCGTCTCGAGGGATACGCGGGATTGGGGATCTGTAGGTGAATTTATCAGTAATTGATGATCCAGATGCTGTTGTTGACACCGATACTAGTGCTAAAGCAATTGATAATAGGTACTTTGTCAACATTATAGATCCTTTAATGAACGAGTAATGCCAAACCAATAACCAAAGGAAAGTTTAAACAGTCTAGGGGGAAAAAAAAGGAAAGACTCCACCTAATCAAATCATATAGTAAATTAACAAAAAAAAACTTGAATATTGGTGCTAATAAATTTATCCGATAGGAGTCTAAAATCCGAATAAATAAAAAATAAAAAAAGACCAACAAATTGATATGATTGCTCTAGTTATAACAATGGCTC
This sequence comes from Sugiyamaella mastotermitis, assembly GCA_030572735.1. Taxonomy (NCBI): domain Eukaryota; kingdom Fungi; phylum Ascomycota; class Dipodascomycetes; order Dipodascales; family Trichomonascaceae; genus Sugiyamaella; species Sugiyamaella mastotermitis. The sequence goes on from JAJMBN010000013.1 coordinate 77,093, forward strand.
AGGTGAACACAATAGCTAAAGTGTTAAATTAAATGCACTTAAAGCTCCAAAGCTGGTTCCTAAACAAGCAACCTTCTTGCTACTCAAACTCCACAACAAAATGATACAAATCGAATCAAAGTTTCGAACGTGGCACCCTTATTTGATGATCTGTGCTGGTTAGTAACTTTTGTTAACGTTTTACTAACTTATAAAGATTAATGTCTAGCCCTAACTTTAACGACCGAGCCCCAGCTATACAGCCCGCGCGACTAAACTGGCTGGTGCCAGCACTATAGCAGTTTACAGTTAACTTAGCTTAACTAACTTTAGGCTATCAGATGCACAAGTGTCGGCAGGTCATCTTTTTGTAGTTAGAGGGCCCAATTTGACAACCAATTTATACTTACTTAGAATGAAGATCGGATCGTTTAAATTTTTAAAAGCTGATATTAGAAATGGTTCAGAGGCATAGGATGATGTCAATTTGATTATCGTCATAATGCATGAATCAAATTTACATTGGCATTAGACAGTCAGCTAACTTACAGCACGGATGAGGTACCGACAGTAACAGTGCAGGTAATATTTGGACCAAGGAAACAAGATCCTTTAAAGTGGTAGAATAAAAAAAATTTTTTCTTAAAAACGCCTGGGTGGGTTTTGTCGACTTTATATAATCCAAAAAAAAAAATGTCTTAACGGGCTCGTATAAGAAAGCCTGAACTGTGGATGTTACAGCTATAGCACTAACCTGTCTGGGATACATTTCAACATCAAAAATGCAAGATACCGGCAGCGACTTCCAAGGTATAAAACATTATTCTAAATATATATTACAGTATAGAATTTATTAAAACATAACAATATGTTTATATATCAAGGTGTTTATATAACTCGGATGGTATTTGTAATTGTTTACTATTTATATTTAGATCAGTTTGTTCTTAGAAGCCAGCAGACCAACACACCCATACTGTAGTCAAAGGTGCCTCTACAAGTTCGTTGCAAAATTGCCTAATCCGGAAGCCTTCATGACAATAATAATTAATAGTACTATACTCTACTAAGGTACTAAAATAACTTATAATAACAAACTTATAATCAAACATTGTGTTTGAACGCTTGGGTCTTTGTACTAAGTTAGTAGTAACTGAAATGGTTCTCGCTAGAATCCGTTATAGCCAATAAAATGAAATATCATACTAACGAATTTTCACAGCACCGCCGCATCCTCTTAAATTACAATACCAAGTCCTTCAATATCAAAACTTGTAATAGTACAACAGAATGGTTAAAGCTACTACTCCAGAGCTCAAAAAGGTAAGAAATCCTAGCATTTGCTCTTTTATAACATATCTCTAACTATAGTATATGGACAAGAAGCTACTTGTCCAGCTTAATGGATCACGGAAGATCATTGGAGTTTTACGTGGCTACGATGTATTCCTCAACATCGTTTTAGATGAGGCCGTTGAAGAGCGTCCTAATGGCGAGAAAATTAAAGTTGGAACAACTGTAAGCGATGTCAACTGATTATTCAAAGTTGAGTTTCTAACAATAGGTTATTAGAGGAAATTCTGTCGTTTTGATGGAAGCCTTAGAACGAGTGTCTTAACTCTTTTATTTATTAGATCGATTACACCTGAACCTAATGTATATTATTATATCTTGGTTAGTTGGAGACCACTAATGATAATGATTTATTCTATTAATTTTTTCCGTATTTTCGGAATTCATCTCTTTCGCCTTAGTCTATTATTGATTTACACACTACATATCCAATGCCTAAAACACTACAATATATGTTTTAACAGTTAATGAAGCTATTAGATTCGTGAATCATCCATCGGACTCGATGTGTAACTCTGCTCTGAAAAACCAAAAAACATACGTATCATTAGTAATTCTATGTGCACAAGTTTCTTATTTTTCTTTTTTTATTTTATTTTATTTTATTTTAATTTTTTTTTGCCAGTGTAGGATCAGTAGGTCTTTAGCAGCTATTTTACTGAAGTTTGACCTGGAGACCATCCGCCGCTAAGTTACGGAGACCGAATCGGATATAATTGGGGCCAACATCTCCACCACATTTTATAAATTCACTATCCGAAAGTCGGCTTGTTGACAAATCACTCGAATATAAAACTAGTTCAATTCGAATCCAATAAAGCCGATATCATCAATATTTAACAATGTCGACCTTCTCTAAAACGACATTTAATGCCTCTTCATATTTGGCTGCTCGTCCTACTTACCCACGATCCTTATTCTCATATGTCCGCGCTTACTATGATAAAAACAACCAATTTTCAACCCCCACAAAAACCCATGCTGTAGATGTTGGATGTGGACCTGGCGAAGCTACTCAGGTTTTGGCCGATTTCTATGATTCCGTTACAGGTATTGATCCTAGTGCCAACATGATTAACACAGCGAAGACTGCTGTTAGCAAGTTATCTGCCCCTCAATCCAACATCCAGTTTGATATTGGCTCTGATAAAGACTTTGCTTCCAAATTTCCAGACAATTCCATCGACACTTTAACTGTAGCTCAAGCTGCTCATTGGTTTGATTTCCCAAAGTTTGCTGCTTCTGTTAAACGGGTTCTTAAACCAAATGGAACTTTAGCAGTGTGGGGTTACGTGGATCATGTATATGTTGGGCATCCTAAAGCTTCTGCTTTGACTTTGGATTATGTTTATGGAGACAAGTATATGGGACCATATTGGGAACAGCCTGGAAGAAATAGATTAAGAAAGCTTTTAGTTGAAACTTTGGAGCCGGTGAATGAAAATTTCACTAATGTTGAATATTATCAAAACAACAGTTTACAACTACAACCCGGATCTATCTTTGAAATGACTCGAACCTTGCCTCTTAGCTCTGTTATTACTTATATGAAAACTGCAAGTTGCTATCACAACTGGAAAAGTAGTAATGCTGATAAGCCAGATGTTCTTGATGAATACTTTGAAGATTTAAGGAAACTAGAGAACTGGACAGGCGACACTGAAGTTACTATTAAATGGGCTACTGTACTTTTACTAGCTACTAAGTCTTCGGATTAAGGTTAAATAAATATTTCATAATTCGCCTATCAATAATTTAATTAAATATTTAAACATGATTCGTTTATCGCATTTCGGACTATTTTGTGTCAGTTTCTTTTGGACCAGTTTCTTTCGCACCAGTATCTTTAGCATCAGTATCTTTAACATCAGTATCTTTAGCATCAATCTTTTTAGCAGCCGCTTGATATTCCACTATTTCAGAACCTTTCTCACTATTGGATCGATTGGCATGTGATTCTTCTGGCTCCTGTGTTTTGTCTGTATCCAATTTGACTTCATGCAGATGATCAATGACTTCTTCTAGATCAGTCAGTTCAGATTCTACCGAAGTAGAAGGTAATTCCCAACCTAATAACTCAATAAACTTTTCGATATTCTTATCGCAAGGACCCAACACTAACACATCGTTCTTTCTTGATCCTAAATCTCCAACTTCTTCCATATTAAACAAAATCCTCACACAATCCTTTGAAACCATAGAAGGCAATTGAGCAAATGGACTCACAGTTAGTGAGGTACCAGCAACAATTACCAGATCTGCATTATGAGGCAAATCATCCTCCAAACATTCAAAAAACTTATATGGCAGACTCTCACCAAAAAAAACTATATCAGGCTTGACAATACCTTTACAGTTTGGACATTTGGGAATTGATACTTTATCAGGATTCTCCCACATCTGTCTCTTTAATTCCTCTATTGTCATTTCGGTCTTACAGTCGATACAATGATTTTGAGCAAACGATCCGTGTGCTTCGATAACTTTATCAGCAGAAACACCAGCAATTCTCTCCAGTGTATCTATATTTTGTGTATAAAGACGTCGCAATATTCCTTTATCATCAACTAATTTCATAAAATGGTGGAAACTAGTAGGTTCAAATTTACCAGGGTATAATTCATCAGCAAGTGTATAAAAAGCATGTGGATTTTTTCGCAAATAACTTATATCAAAAACTGCTTCAGGATATGGTAACTTTAAACGCTGTAAATTGGAGTATAATCCAGTTTTAGGTGAACGAAAGTCTGGAATTCCTGCAGATGTTGAAATGCCTGCTCCAACCATGAATACAACCTTTTTGAATCCCCCATCCTTAATTCTCTCAGCAATATCTTCCAAACTTAACTTATCTTTGCTCATTATACCTATACCCATACAACTAAAAAAAAAATTCAATTTAGCCGATAAACTTTGATGTTTTAAAAACGATATAAAATAAATCTTAATAGGTGTGAATCCAACAGTTAAAAAAGCAAATGCCAAATTATAAGCCGTGCCAGTGCAACTGTCCAACCAAATTGCAAGCATCATACAATTAAGAATCTTACAAATAAACAATCCTAATTAACTTAAAGCATTGGTTGAATAATCTCTATGCTACTGTTATTCATAAATAGGGCTGTTATAGGAGCTGGAGCCTATATATTAGTCTTTTCTTTCTTGTAATAAAAGGCGTTTTTCAGCTTCTTTCCTCAGCTTCTCTTCTTCGTATACTTCATTCATGATGGAGTTTCCCACATAAGCGATACCCAAAGTAGTAAATCCTACAAATAGACGAACTTTCTGAGGCAATGCCAAATATCGTGTCCAAAGGTTACCAAAAGCCATCTTCGAAGTTTTCAAACTGTCAAGATATTTAAAAGTTGATCCCGGTGAAAAAGTGCGCCAATTCCCTTATATAGGCTCCTATTTTAGGCCTGCTAAACCCTAAATGACTAAGCGCGGCTCAGCTCATATAACAGTAACAGGACTGATCTCTTAAGATCCAAGACCTTCAATTTCAAAGACAGATTATATTACTGAAGTTTGTTTGGTGAGATAAATCCACTATGAAGGTATATATTATATATTAATTTTTATGATATAAATGACTAATTGATAGCAAAGATTCAGTTATTTGGATCTGCAGGTGATCCGGAATGAGTTGGAATCTCAAGTCCTACATTACCGACTTCACAATATCTATGATCTGACATCTTCTTCTCACTTGTTTATGCTCAAATTTTCTATTCCAGATTCTAAAAAAGTTGTATTAGTAGATCCAGGATTTCGAGTTCATTTGACTGACTATGTGAGAACTACTACTCAGACTCCTTCTGGATTTGTCACCAAGCTTAGAAAGCATCTAAAGACTCGACGACTTAACAAGATATCCTTAGCCCCTCAGAATCGTATGCTAGTTTTGAGTTTTTCTGATAATTTATACCATTTGGTGATTGAATTCTTTGCTGGTGGAAACATGATTTTGTTAAACAATGAAAATAGGATCTTGTCCCTTCAAAGAGTAGTATCTGCTAATAAAAGTCAGACTCGATGTGCTGTTGGTGAAACGTACCCCCTCCAAGAGTATTTAAGTGGAACTGGTATTTCAGAACCTGAAATTTCTATTGAATCAGTGCGTTCTTGGCTGCAAGGTGGAGAGTCTTCGCCTTCTGGTGAAAATGATGAAGAGGATGAGACTGATCAACCCGATAACCTTTTGCAGAAAGATACCAAGTCCAAGGAAAAAACAAAGAAAGATGTGAAGATACCTCTAAAGAAGGTTCTTTATGGAAAGCTTCCAAGTATTTCTTCTGGTATTATAGAGAAAGCTTTGGCTAGTCATGGAATCAATGCAAATATAAAAGACTTTCAAGATATTATTACAAATGAAGAGTCTTTAGAACAAATAGTGAAAGCTCTCAAAAAGGGTCAGGCTAACTCTAATGATCTAGTTTCTCAACCTACTGTTCCTGGCTATATTGTTGCCAAAAAGAACCCTAGATATGTGAAGCCTGAAGATGAGCCAGGAACCTCTGATGCATTGAGCCCCGAGACCTTTGTCAATACTCCCTCATTGGAGTACCTTTTTGAAGATTTCCAACCTTTTTCACCCTTAATACCATTTGAAGGGGTTAAAATGATAGAAACAAAGTCTTTCAATCAAGCAGTAGATGTATACTTTTCTACTTTAGAAGCAACTAAGCTGTCTATGAAATATACCAACCAAGAATTGGTCGCTGAAAAGCGATTACAAGCAGCCAAGGATGAGAAAGAAAAGCGAGTCAAAGGTTTAGAACAAGTACAAGAAAAGTCTCACGTATTAGGTCTTGCATTACAGCAGTATGCTAGTCGAGTTGAAGAAGCTGCTGATGCTGTTCGAGGCTTGATCGAGCAAGGAATGGATTGGGTCGATATTGAGAACCTGATCAAAGTGGAGCAATCTCGATCTAATCCAGTAGCCCAGCTTATTAGTTTACCATTAAATTTGCTTAAGAATAAGATTACTCTAGTGCTTCCGGATCCCAATACTAAGGTTGAAGAGGAGGAAGATGATGATGATGACGATTCTTCAGATGAGGAAAGTTCAGAGGAAGATGAAGCTAATAAGAAACCTCAAAAGAACTCTTCGACTGTCAAAGTAGAAATTGATCTCGGTTTATCTGCTTGGGCTAATTCAAGAAAATATTTTGACGTCAAGAAGATTGCTGCTGCTAAGCAAGATAGAACAGTCAAGCAGGCAGATAAAGCATATAAAAGTGCCGAAAAGAAAATTAAGAATGATTTAAAAGTTGCATTAGAAAAGGAAAAGTCAAACCAATCAGGATTGCAAACTATCAGAGAACCTTTCTGGTTTGAAAAGTTTTATTGGTTTATGAGCTCAGATGGTTATCTTTGTATTGCTGGTCGAGATTCTTTTCAAAATGAGCTGTTATTACGTAAATATTTCAAGAGAAATGATGTATATGTTCATTGTGATGTTGGTGCTGCTTCAGTTGTTATTATCAAAAATCACTTCAATGTATCAGATGTCCCACCTTCAACTCTAAGCCAAGCTGGTACATTTTCTGTCGCGACTTCAAAAGCATGGGATTCCAAGATGGTTACATCTGCTTGGTGGGCTGGTAGAAGCCAGATTCCTAAAGTGACTAAGCATGGCGATATTGTGACTACTGAACATATAGTTGTTGATGGAGAAGGAAAGCATTTCTTACCTCCTTCTCCACTCGACATGGGACTTGGATTCTTATGGATGATTTCAGAAGAGTCTAAATCTAAATATAGGCGAAATATCCCTATTTATGCAGATAAATCTAAAGAAGAAGAGCCAGCAAAAGAAATCAGCGATTCTGAAGATAGCGATGAAGAGTTTCCTGACACAAACCTTGATTCTAATGATGAGTTCCCTGATACGGAGATTAATTCTGATGAAGATGTTGATGATGCTGGGTCTGGTTCAGCTGTTGAAGAGAATGACAATTCTTCTAAATCTGATAGCGATAATGAGGAATCTGAGCAAGGTGTTAAACAGCCAGCTGAAGCTCTCAATTTCAACTCTATTAAAGAGCCAGAACCAGAGTTAGAACTTATCAAGGATTCTACGCTTGATAATGATGATAAGGATGATGAAAGTATTCAAGAGCCTGTTTTCACTGGAAAGAAAAGATTGACAGCTGCAGAGCGTCGAAAACTGAAGAAGCAGCAAAGATCAACTTCAAATACCCCTGAGCCTGAAGAAGACGGTTCTGCTATTGACACAGTGAATGAAATAGAAAGGCAGCTTAACAAGCTGAAAATGAAATCTTCCAAATCCGAAGAAGTTCAATCATCTCAGAAAGGCCCTAAGGTAAGAGGTAAAAAAGGTAAAATGAAGAAGATTGCTGCAAAGTATGCAGATCAAGATGAAGAAGAGCGACAACAGAGAATGGAAATTTTGGGTACTGTGAAGGGAATTCAAAAGGCTAAATCTAAAGAGCAAGAAGCTAGAGAGAAGAAAGAGCTACAAGAAAAGGCTAGAAGGGAAAGGCAACAGAAGGCCAAAGAGTTGGAAAGAAAACGATTACAAGAAGCTGAAAATGAAGATGATGAAGAGGATGATAGCAAGTATCCATTTGAATTATTAGTTCCTAAATTAGCATCAGCAGATCAACCATTAGGAGTTGTACCAGTATTTGGACCTTGGCAAGCCATCCAAAAGCTCAAATTTAAAGTTAAGCTGCAACCAGGAACTGTTAAGAAGGGCAAGGCTGTCAAGGATACATTATATGCTATTTCTAATGCTAGAACTGAGCCTACTGGTACGGATCCAGATTATGCTTGGCCATCTGAAGTTGCATGTATTAAAGCACTAAAGGAACAAGAGGTTGTTTTGCCAATTGCTGTTAGCAAGGTCAAAGTATCAATTCCTGGATCCGGCCAAAATGCTAATCAAAAGAAAGGTACCAGTAGTGGATCAAAAGGCAAGAAAGGCAAACGATAAAATTACAAAATAATAGTGTCTAGTGCATTTAGACTATATATATATAATATTAATATGCGTTAGGGAAACAAAAAAAAAAAATAATAATAAACAAATCCCAAAATAATATGTAGCATTTTTGTCGAGTTTTCTATTGGAATTGTTGTCGTAATCTTTCAGTAAGTTTGCCTCTAGCAAATGACATGACGTTCATAATACCTTCATCAATGTTAATGTTGACCGAGTCGTTGGACAAGGGGGCTTTTGAAACTCGAGATGCAATAATAACAGGGTCATATTCAAGAATAACACCAGAATCAATAGTTTCATCAACAGCTAAAGAAATGAGGTCATAGTTCTCTAATAAAGTTCGTCTATCAAATGAATGCTTCAATAATATATCAATAGCATCTCGAAGGCCAACAACCACTTGGAAGAGCATGGCTTCATTTTCTTCTAATCCACCAACAATATAAATAGAGATATCAACCGATTGCTTATAAACAACAACCTTGGAGTCGTATATAATAACATCAGCATTTTGCTTATTAGTCTTGGAAAATAAGCCCTTTTCAAATGCTTTTTGAGTCTTGACGGAAGTACTTAATTCAGTCTCTATACCATTGTCTCCATGAGGGGCCTTATAGTATTTAGCAAAAAGTCTATTTCCATCGCTATCTAAGATCAAGACCGCGTCAACTGCGTAAAGACTTAATTCAGGCATTGTTTTCTACTGCTTTGGTCTTTTGTCGTAGTTGTTAGACAATAAGTCAATTTGACCGACGTGTCTGTTGATGCAGATGGTGATCCTGAATTTAAGCCGGGTAAATCTCTCCATGCTTCTCATTGAACATTTGATCTTCAATAACATACTTTCTACAAATTAAAATTCATACCTTTAAAGATACTTGATTTAGTGATTTATCTTTTTTTTTTTCTTTTTTTTTTTTTTTTTTGTGTTAATAGCAATTGATCAAATTCTTAGATCTTTAGTGGCTCTTATAGCTGTAGCTTGTATACGGAAAAATGTACAATCTATTTTGAAATCTTCCACTATGTATGCTAGATAAATCACCAAACTTGAAGGTTTCTAATAAATATTTCTCGAGCTTTAGATATCATATAATTCGGCTCTCATTTATTTTCTTATATAGTATTCAAAGAAAAGGCTAGTAAAAATGAATATTATGAAAGAAATGATTGTTATTGGGTTAGGTTAGTTTGCGTTCTAGATTAGACATTTGAATAACTAGTGTAGACAAGTTTATTGATGTACATTGAATTCCATAATCTATTGATTTATTCTACACATTGACTGCTGTAAGACCCATTGGAAAATTGGAATTGGAATCCTCTCACTATAAGTTCTTGAGTTCATATAAATAGCACCAAAAGAGAAAGAACAAAAAGATATGTGCTGAAGTAAAGATGAGCTCCGAGTTTTATTTTGCATTAGCACGAATCTCATGTGCACAAATATTTCGTGCTGCTGGTATCGAAAGATGTTCGCCAGTGTTATTGGACGCGATTACAGATATAGTTATTCGACACTTAACGAAGTTATCACAGTTGGCAAGTAAATATGCTGCTTTAAGTGGGCGGAATGAAGTGGTGATTCAAGATGTTGCATTTGCTATGGAGGAAATAGGTTTAATACACCCGCGGGCAATTTTAGATCCGTTAGATTCATCAGCAAATAGTGATATTGGCTTTCAGGAATTCATAGAATGGGTTGAGGGTCCTGTACCAGAAGAGGTTCGACGAATTTCTAAAGTTCCTGTACAACAATTACAACTAGCACCAGGTCATCGGCATCCTCAGGCTCTTACTCGTCAACAGAAAGATACAAGCGAACCTTTGGCTCTAGAACAAAAAGATCAAGAGCAAGGAGAAGAAGGACAAGAACAACAAGAACAATCTCATCAACCTTTCACTGGACCTACAAAGCATTTATTAAAACAAGCTGAAGAAGAATGGCTTACAGCACTCATGAAGAAAAGAGCTCGTATTGGTCAAGAAAACAGATTTAAAGGGACTGTGCTTGGTCCTACAACTGATGATAGTATAGAAGTCAAAATATCAGGTGGTCCTCCTAGTTTAGAAGATTTGGTTTAAAATCTTAAACAAAATTTAACTTATTATGACTGTTACGAAATTTGCTATTACTGCCTACTCTGTATATATGGATCGTGTAATTTTACAATTGAATGTGCTATAAATATTAAAGCATTATAATATATTATATTTCACTTTCAGTACAGTTTCTACAAAAGTCTTCTTTTCATTGGGAATTTAAATTGGTCATCACAATTCATAATCATTAAATAACTAATACAGGAGCAAAAAAAAAAAATTAAAAATAAAGATAAGGATACAGAAACCTGATCTTTAATAAAATATTGTCATGACAAAAACATAAACATAATAATAAATCATAAAAGACTGCCTGATAGCTTACATTGATGAAGTCAAGGTTTCGTTACAGCTATTAACAACCGCAGCATGACTACCATTTCCACTATCACCAGTAGTCTTCAATGCATCCACAGTATTGACTCTCATAGCAGCTGGCCTATTTGATACAGGGGTATTAACAGCACTTAGTTTAGGAGTATTGGCAGCTGAGGTATTTTCACTTGAACTTTCAGATTCAGATGGAGAACCATTAACCATTAATAAAGCAGTGGGTCCACCTATTTGTTGAATAAACTGATCGATCTTGCTCAAAATGTCTTTTGTAGGCATATCAGGATTAGACGATACCAATTTAGTCTGTTGAAGAATAACCAATACTTCTTGAGGTACCTCAGCAAATCTTCCTTGATACTCAATCAACGAATTAATCGATTCTATAGACAAAAAGTATGCATCTCCAGACTCTGCTCCACTATCCTTTTGTTGAATATAAAGGATGTTAGGCGTGATAACAGTGGCAAGGTTATGAGAATCCATCTTGGATCCAGACTCCTCATCAATGTGTGAGAAAGAAGCAGTCCAGTTCAAGAAATAAAATAAAACTTCCATTACATCTCTATGAGTTTTGGGTACAAGAAGACAAGTCAAATGTAGTAACTTCAATCTAGCATCTGGGTCTGTGATCTTTTGGGCCGTGATCCATAGCTTCTGTAACCTTGAAGTCATTAAAGGCTCAGGTAATTCTCTCAGGAACTTCTTCAATAACGCTGCTAACTGAATAGCATTCTCTTCAGCTAATAATCCACTGGATTCAGGATTCTGATCAATCTTTTCAGAAAATTCCTTTAGCCTTCTAATATTACCATTTTTTCTAAAAATACCCTCAACCGACATGTCCTTTTGCCTCATGGACGAAATACAATCATCAATAAATGCAGGGATACGTAATGGAGTAGGGCCAACACCCAAGCTAGATTCTACTCCAAACTTTTCAACTAATAAATCAAGAGGAGATCCAAATACAGTATTGATCTTTTTATTATTCTTGGATCCATTACCACCATTTCCAGCACCAAAAGCTCTTCCGAATTTACCCCAGATTGATGCCTGCTTTCTCGTCTCTATTAAATCCAACAATTCATCTATGCCAAACCATTCAGATACCAACGAATGAATCAACACCACACATATATGACGAACATAAAACATCTCTGTATTATCCAACTCCGAAATATACTTTTTGAAGTTTTCCTTCTTCATCTCAGAAATCGACTTGGGTATTGGAACATTGTTAGTTAATGAGGCTGCACGGGTCTGGTGCTTAAAATGGTTAGGAAGCTGCTCCCTAGCTTGTTCAGCTGCAACGATTCTGGGGATATCATCTAGAGTTAACGACTTTTCATTCTTCAATAAATCAGTAGTTCGATCTAATCGATTAGGATTTTCCTTAGTGCGAACTTCTTCGATTTTAAGCTCCTTCTTTCGTTTAATGCTAAAAGATCTCTTTTTCTTCTCAGGCCTGGATTTCTGTACTAGGATATGGTTGTTGCTACCACCCATAGGCACTATATCTACTGGTGGCACTGGTAGTGGTTGCTGTGGTTGCTGAGGCTGAGATACTGATAAAGGCTGGTCAACCTTGAGATCACTAGAGAATGATGGGGAGCTCAACAATTGTCTCTGGCCCTTATCAGATTCTGTCAAAATAGGAGGAGATTGAAGGGCATTAGAAGTATCCATCTGTAATGAATTGGATGAATCATTCTTTACTTGACCAACCTCTGAATCTGGCATTACGAGGATTCTTGACTGTCTGGCCTTTCTTGACATTTCTGAAACACGACGGTCGAGCTTAGCTGAACGCAATCGTCTAATATCTGTTAAAGTTGTCATATATCCCTTTTCATTTGGTGACCATTCTGAAGATGGTTGACCAGTAGGGATTGTGTCAGAAGTGGACTTTGTAGTACCATTGCTGATATTGGCTTTTCTATCCCTGTCATCAAAAGCTCCTAAAGAAAATTGCAAGCGAGCAACAGCAATCCTTAATAAGAAAACAAATTGCTTTAATCGAGCAACATATACAAAACCAGGTCTTCCTTCTGGTGATGTACAATCAGTACATTTGAGCTTCTTATCCGATACATCCCATCTTACCTCCGAAAGATCATGAGATAGATTCTTCGAGCAGATTGAGCAATTAAGACAATGCATATGCCATACCCGGTCACCTAGTCGAACACATGCGTCTTCAACAGTTGTTTGACATGTCATACATCTATCACTAGTCATAGCACTGACTCCAAGCTTTGCAAGGACAGAGTCAACAGAGGTGTGAGTTTCCACTTGATCCAAAAACGTCTTTACAGCATCTCCATCAATAAATGATCGGTCATATTGTAAAGAATTTGATAAACCAAATCTTATCAAAACTTTGAAATAATGGGCTAAACTTGTAACAAGATTAAGAAGTCCTTGAGTAATACCCATATGACTAATATTCTTTTCTCGAGACTTTGCAACCATTGACATAAACTCAACAATCTTTTTACAGAGATTTTTGGGCTCTCTACCTAAAGCTGTAAAGGGAGCAGGATTTGGATTTGACTCCTCTATTCCTTCTTCGCCTTCAATAAAGTGAGCCTGTTGTTGCTTGATGACAGGCTCCAGCGTGGCATTTAGTGTATCCAAAGCAGAAAATAAAATGTCTATTTTAGCAACCAAATTAGCAGTAGCATTTAAAGCTTCAGATGCTTTACCATTAGATGCGCTGTGAAGCATATCAGAAATAAATGCTGCAGTAGCCTCTTCATAACCACATAATACAGTCCATATCCTATACACTCTATCTTCAACATCTTTTTCATGTCGAACAACCTCAGAATGGGTTAGTTGGTCTAGAGGAGCCGATGCACTATAAGAAAGAGGCCGTAGTGGGTTTAGACTGGGAATAGCGCCTTCAGGACATAGCTTGACATTCCAAAATTTGAAAATCATATAACATTCAGGATGCCACTGTTGCTCCCTACCACCACGAAAGATCTCAACAAACTGTTTAAGAATAGCCGTTTGACAACCCTCACACTTAGATGCATATAAAGTAGAGTAATGAAAGTGACAGTAAATAGCTTTTGAGTGTTCATAGTAGTTGTCTTCAGGACCAAAAACCGTATCGCACATTGAACAAGTGAAATGTTCAATATGATACTTGCGACCAAGGGCAGTAATATAAGAACCTCTTAAAGCACCATTACAAGCAAAACAAATTAAATCCAGTCGACGGAAATAGCATCTTTCACATAGAGGGATCTGAGCAATAGGGCTTTCTGGGTCAGGATTATCAATAGGGAAGAACTTGGACGAGCATTGTTCACCACAATCAGCGCAAGTAAAGCAGTCGATATGGTAAGCCGAGTCGAGAGCACGAACAAATTGACCTGCTATTGATAAACCACATTTGCGACATAATTTCGTTTTTGATTTGGTAGGAGATTTTTGATTAAGATTAGAGTTGGAGGTATTATCAGTATTAAGATTAGTTGAATGTTCAGAAGGGTCATTATAATTAATGCTGGTGTTATTACCATTTTGGCTGGCATTATTGAGAGGAGGCACAAAAGAGCTCCAATTAGATTGTTTTCTTGTAACGGTATCAAAAGGAACGCTTGGCCTTTTTTGGTTATTATTATAAATATTAGCGCCATCCAGGACTAGGAAGTCGTTTGAATTGGCAGGTTCGTCCAAAGAGTCAGGTGAAGTATGAACCCTTCTAATAGAAAAGGATCTCGAAGCACCACCAGTAGTACTATTAGTTATAGAAGAACCAAAAGCAGCAGGTTGTGGTGGAGTTGGCATATTTTTGGATAGTTTAATGTTTATGCTAGAGTTTGAGGCACTGTGTCGAGCAACTCTTAATTTTGGGCTTGCCGGAGGGCTCAAAACATGGCTATTATTTGAGTTTTTGTCTGGTAAACCTGGTAATTGGGAAGAATCCATCTGATAAAAAGTAGTTGGACGCGAAAAGTTGCGTCCTTTTAAGCTTGGTGATAATGACAAGACTCTAGACGGTGAAGCAGTGGCCCCTGAAACCGAACTTCCTGATATGTTGGTATTGCTCGAATTATTACTATTAAGAACGTCTTCTTGAAGAAATAATGGAGCAGGAACAGATTCGACCATACTAGCCGAAGATTTGTGACGAGGCCCACTATTCCCATTAGGTTCGAGACTCATATTGTTGATTGCTCGATTAACGGCATCAAAGGAAGAATTATGAATATCCAACCTTAGATTACGTGGATTTCTATTTTTTGAATCGTTTTCCATACTGAAGTTAGACAATTGTTAACAAAAAAAAAAAAAAAAGAAAAAAAAGGAAAAAAAAAACTTGATAAATGGTGGTACTCACATTATTATCCAACAAGCAATATCAATCTGACATAATCACAACAAATAACTCACAATGGGGTATAGCAAGCGAAATCAGTTTTAGAAAATACAAATAATGATAAAAACAAAATGAAATAAAAAAAATCAAGCAGAAATGAACCGATCAATCCCTAATATGAATCTCAATATAATTCAATAAGCCTGAAAAGATATATGAAATGAACAAAAAGGAAAAAAAAAAAAAAAAAAAACTGGAGTAACCTCACGTAAAATCGAACGAATGAATTGACTGCTTTATAGGCCAAGTAACAGAACAATATCGCGTAATCAACAAATTAAATATTTATACATCAATTTTTTGTCGGCAGGCTGCAGTACAACCAAACAATACCTGCAATATTGAAACGAATGGTCAGCAGTTTATTATTAGTATTGTCGTGAAGCCACCGTCAATGTTGATACAAAAATAACCCCCAAAACAGGAAATATTGGTAACTAATATCTAGGTTGGACACGAGATTGCAATCAGACAAGGTTATTAAAGAAACAAACAGATATAGCGGTGACAAGAATAAATAAAAACCAAAATAAAATAAAATTGTAGTAGATGGTGATGTTTTAGTTTCAGGTGCTCTGAAAGGAGAAAGGGGGTAACCACACTAACGTCGACGACACCCAAAAAAAACCTATTGATGTCCAAGGTAGGGGTTTAATACTGGTTATGGCAGAGTATTTTGATATTTTGATCGATATCGAGAGGAGACATGCGAGGTTAGGGGATGTTTTGTTTTGTTAGATCTAAGTTAAGGATTGTAACTAACGTATGTACATGGCTGAATATGTAAGCTCTATGCGCTAGGTCCGCTCACTGTCAAAAACTATATTATAGATCCCGAGGGTAATTTGACGAGCTCCGTGCTGTTAGTAGTTATACTCGTTACGTAGTATGATTATATAGTAGATACAACTAAAATAGTGGTGAATCATCCTTAGTCAAGAGGAGCTGATTAGCATATTTATAGACTAGCTTATTTGTGGGTCTGTGCGACTTAAGAAACGACCGGTAGGATAAAATGTGTCAGTTACTGAAGTGCAAAGTGAGGAGCAGTTTTAAATTTTCTAATAGTACTGAAATTTGGCGAATAGTGAGTATTGAACTAATTATTATTCTAAATAAAGTTTCAAAAAATTGAATTTCGTAGTTGAAAATTTCTAGAATCCAAGCTTGGCAAGATACTAATCATAGAGTGTTTTACTGTGTAATAAGTTATACTATTAACTGAATATAGCGAGTACAAAATATAAATAAGTACAATTCTTTGAATTTGAATCTTGAATATAATTGATGAAAAAAAAATCTTTATCAATACATTAATTATCATACATTAATTATATTTAATTGTCTTTTTCACTCTTCATAGTAACTTCATACACTATATGATTTCGAAGTTGAACTGAACTATGTAGTCTTAATCATGTATTATTAACTTCAGTGCTTAGAATAAATTGGCTTATGAGCCCTTATTTGAAGTTAATATTCAATATTTAATAATAACCATTTTCAACTGAATAAAATACATTACGATTCCTCCGTTAGTTCTAAGTTAAGTTAGTGTAAAAATTAGTGAATTAAGCCTAGCAAATTAAGGTTATAGATGACTGGTGTTTTATAAGGGGGTGTACATTTTACCCCCTGAACAGTGCTAGTAGTACAAACGACTGATAATGACAACTCATTATAACAACTAAAATCTTATAACGGCTTAGCTGTGAGTCTCAACTGCAAGGCTCTGGCCTCAGTTACTCAACCTATTAACAGCCTAGTGTGGATCTGGTTGCATTATGAATGTGACTACTATATGCTAATATTAAATTCTGCTCAAGAGGTTAATGCGTTTTGAGTAGCTTACATCATAGAAAAAGTTATTAACAACCACTACCAAATTCACAAACCACTGCAATCATTAAAAAAAAAAAAAAACTTAACGAAACCAACTCTTTTCAAAAATCATTTTCCTATGGCTGAAAAATTTACCGCTCGCCTTAACTAGGTTAGCACTGCGTTTTAGGCGGCCGTTACCTGTGATGTAATTTTGACTCTCTGGAT
Organism: Sugiyamaella mastotermitis; assembly: GCA_030572735.1. Taxonomy (NCBI): domain Eukaryota; kingdom Fungi; phylum Ascomycota; class Dipodascomycetes; order Dipodascales; family Trichomonascaceae; genus Sugiyamaella; species Sugiyamaella mastotermitis. The sequence goes on from JAJMBN010000013.1 coordinate 94,276, forward strand.
CGTCCCGAAACGACCCCCTTTAGAAAAACTCAGATCTACAAATCTATTTTGACCTTTTTGGGCTAAGACCATACATACGGCCCCTATTTTTGTTAACCCTTTTTGTATGTAGCTCCTCAATATTGCCCTAGCCTGCCTAGTTATAAGCAGCAGTTTTGTTGATCCCCTGGCTATGTTTAACTACATCTGAGTAAAATTTCTATACACGGTCATAAGGCTAAGATTTCTTTTTGGTTAATTTTATTTAAGTCTTATTTATTTAAAATAGTATTTCTTCCTTGATCCTACTTTCTATTTAAACAAGCGACTGGGTTAACTCAATTTTTTATTCTGTTTCTGTTACTATTTCTAATGGCGCTAGCCTAACGTTAAAGTTAACATTAACGTTAACAGACTTCTATTGGCAGTTGCCCAGGCAAAATCAGTTGAAATCATTGACATCATTCTCACCCCTGAGAGTACAAAAGGACCTCCAACAGTCAATCGGCAAGTTTTGGATAATTAGGATATTCACAGTGTCACATAAAAATTCTAGAAGATATAAAAGACATCATTAGCTTAAGTTAAATTAACGAAATAACTGCCTGGAACTTATTGAACCAGGTATTATTTTGATGAATGTACCTTAACTATATAAAATTTATGCTCCTGAACGGAGATCTAACTACACCGCCCACTAATCGACTACCGGTTGTTCATCTGAGAATCCCCCTGAACAACCAAAAAGGAAAATAAAGACTCTTGATACAAATATTCACTAACAATTACGTGTATAGAATATGCCTGCTACTGTAAATTATATTAAATTGCCTTTGACAATTATAGTAGCCTACATATTATCCTCTGGATATATGGTATCATTCCCAACCCCAGCAAGCATCAACCTTAAAACGGATGGATACTTGCACATACCAAACACACACACTTTTTTACCTGATAAGTCTAAACAGTAACACGTTAACTTAGGTTACATACTCTAAAATGCATGCTGACGCACATAACGTTAGATTATCGTACCACTGTTTCTCCTACTACGGTAACTGTTAAGTTAACTTAAGAGCTACTTAACATAATCCACTCTGAATTATTAAGATCTGAGTCTTCTGAAAATATATACCATGAAGTACTAACTTGCAGTATCCATATACTGTGTAACTGGTCAAGAGATACTTAAATTTTGACTGCTAACTAGTTACGGTTCTGTACTAACATTGTCTGTATATGATGATATGAAAGATTAACTTTAAAGTACTAAAGTCAGCAGTAAGTCAGCAGGTACATATTTATCTTTTAGTAAGTTACTACAGACAGTTTAAGGTCAAGTCTAAGATACCACATTAAATAGACATGCAATTTAATTAATTAATAATAAAAACACCAATAATATAAATGTATATTCAGAGCATAAAAAGCTTCAGCTGCTTAACTCAATCTTATCCTCGCGTTGGCTTGTATTTCTAAATGTTAGTTCAATATTCATCCTAATAACCCCAATGATACTTACATCTCTCATGTCTTGCATATGATCTGGATCCATTTGATTACTAACACCAAGCAATGTCTTTGAAACTGCCTCTGTAGCCCCAATCATGGGCCGTACTAATGCTACTGGAGCTCCTCGAACCACTGCCATTGCTGCTCCTTGAGCACTACCTTGCTCTGCTGCCTCTACTCCAATATCATATAATGCATCTCTTGCCATGTTAATATTTCGTCCAAAACTCTTATAAGCAAGCTTTAATCCCTTTGAAACTGTATCAGGTTGATCGGCATACAAACTGATTAATCGCTGCTGTTGCTGGAGCTGCAATTGTTGTTGTTGACTTAACTGAGAATGACGATTAGAACTGGCATCATTAAAGTCATCATCGCTATCTAAATCATCTGAATATGGTGATTGATATACTCTTCGCTGCCCACCAGATCCGCCATCTCGTGCTAATGCACCATTACCACCCATGGCTTGCTCTGCTGATTCCAATATAGCTTGCGTTCCTGCTGCTAATTTTGCACCAAACTTTGCAAGCTCATTGGCAGTATTACGAGCAAATACCCATGCACCCTTTTGAATACCTCGTACAATTCGGCCATCTTTTCTATACTCTTGAATAGGAATCACTACTAAATCTCGTACTCCGCTTCCTAATCGCACTAATGGACGAACAGGAGCAATACCGGCTAAGAAGCCTCCCAGCTGAGTATTCTTAATATCCGGCATCCAAATCCCATTCAGAAGATCCGACAACTTTGAAAACCCATTGATACCATATAAAACAACATGCTTCAAAATAATGTTTGCTTCATCAAGAATAAAGAAATTCATCAATTCAATTGTCCGTCCAGATTTCAGGCCCACATAATCTACCTTTTTTGGTTTGTAATCAAGTTGGACCTTCACTGAATGTATATCCAATTTTTGAATAAATATTTCTTCTGTAACTTCTGGTGCAAGGAATCGCCCATCCTTAAATTCAAAGAACCGAGTCAGAAAATCCATAGCATCTTGATCTATAATAAGCCTTAATGGAAGTACTGAAACTTTTAATTGCAATTCTGTTGCAGCAAGGTATGCTACTGGCTTGACGACATTTGCTTGGATATGAACCATACTGGCATTCGCCTCTCGTTCTCCAGCTCCCCTCATATAAGTTAAGAACTTATTCCATGTGGATGTATAAAAATTATCAAATATTTCCATATCTTGTACCCGCAAATCGGCCTGGATTAAGATTTTTCCAGTTTCTTCAACATTTCTTGGATCGGACACATAGACTTCATCAGGGAAAATAAGTACGGTTGCAGTAACTTCTCTAAGTTCAATTTTAACCTTATAACTCTTTGATCTCTTGAGAGCAAGCTTTTTAGGGCGATGAACTGCTGAGCCCCTCCTGTTCCGACTACTAGAACGAGAAGTAGTAACATTTGAAGTTGCTACACTAGCTGTTTCGCTTGCTTCTTGATCGAGATCTCTGTTTATAGCCTTTCGTAATTTACTTGGATCATCTCCAGCAGGTAGCCCAATATAGATGGAATTGAACAATAAATCTCCAACCAATTCTTGAACTTCATCTCCATCATTATGCAGACCATCATTCCGCTCTGGCATATTATTAGATGACTCTGACTCCATGCGATGTTGTTTTAGAGCTTCTTGATGAAAAAAATCCGCTGCCATTTCCACACGACTAACTGCACTATTGATGGTTTCCCTAGTATGGATCCAATCATAACCATCATGAAGCTTCCAAACTATTGATATAACTCGTAATTTAACAATGATAGGAATTAATGGCTTTTTACTCCTTTTGTCTTTTGAAGAATCTCTTTTGGTTTTAGATGTCATGTCATCAATATCGGTATCGGTATCTGTAGTATCCATATAATCATTGCTGTTAATGGGTCTAGCAAAATGATCTTCAGTAATATTGAGAACTGAGTCATAAGCTTGTGCCCGATGTTCAAACGAGCTTATGGCTAATGAACGGTTGCCAGATGATATACTGGAATGCTCACTTAGCGGTTTATCACTCCTTCCAGCAAGCATACTTAAATCTTGTTCCAGTAGCAGGTCTGCTTTGGAATAATCGCTTCTACTTAAAGATCCAGAAGATGAACTCGTCCATTTCGAGCGCGATGACCGGTCTCCATAATAGCTTTCTATGAAATCAAGATTTGATGGCAAATCATCATTAACATGATCCATATTGGATGATATACCCGAAGATACTGTCCTAGTAATAGAATCCATAAATGCAGTTTCATCTACCCCATTGAAAACATTAATCGGATCAACCTCTGTACGGAATCTAACTTCCTTGCTAGCCTCTACCGGAGGCTTTAGTCCATTGAGACTTTGAATAAGAACATGGGTTGAATCTGCACATGACTCTAAATTGATTGAGTCAATTGTGACTGATGCTGAAGGCTGTCCTTTGCTTGAAGCCTTTGGAATATTGACTCCAACTTTGAGTGAAAGCACGGACGCAACAGAAACATATCCCTGCTTCAAGAAATAGCTTGTTTGTACATCATACAATGGCATAACTTTAGGTAGATCCACACTGATTGAACTTAATCTCTGGTAATCGTCGGTTAACAGCAGTACTATCTTCTTAAAGAAGACGTTGACATGAATTTCGCCACTATTTTCTATAACAATCTCGCAGCTAGCATCTTTCAGCACAGAAATAATTCGAGAAGGCAATTCGAAAGGATTTAGTGCAATAATACACTCATTCATAGAGATAGGCAATTTGACGTCATTTGTCCGAATAGTCGTAACTGAGTCAGCTAATGAAGCATCATCACCTAAAATTTCGCCGTCTGATACATGTGCATCAGGTGATCTCCTTTCATTATCAACTTTTTGACCAGTAACAAATAATTGAAGCAGACGGATATGATAATTGATGGCAGCATTGTAAAGTTGCACATCCACAATAGTACCCTTGCGCGTCTCTATTGAAACCATGGGAAGTTCCTGTTAGTTAGTTAATCTGACGGTAATTCAAGTAGCTTCAAATTTATACATACCTTTAATTGTGGGTTAGCGCTATAAATGAGCGGTGAATATCCAGATCCGTCAATGTCGGTAAAGTCTCTAGATATATACAGGGTACCTAGACTGAATCTTTGAGTTTGATCTGAGAAGAAACTAAATTCTGTATTTCCAATATCAATATCAAAGACTCCCAAAATTTCAGACTTTGGCCTGAACGTACTGTTGATTTTACCAATACATATATCCATTAAGTTTGTTGCAGCTTCTTGAATCTGTACTTTTAACTTTTTGGGTGCTACTACTGTACTAGGAGCTGTAGGTAATGGAGACCGTGCAAGACCTTGAAGATCCTTCAGTAGAACATCTATGTTAGCTTCTGAGAGGCTAACATCAATATTATCAACTGATAAATAGGATCCTATACTATGAGAAAGTCTGCTATAAAATTTTGGATTGACCTTTGCAGCTTGAACAGCAGCTTCAGTAAGAAGCATATACCCTTTATCTAAAGATATCTTATCATCGCCAAGCGAAATATAAATCTTGCCAATTTCCAACCTATCATTTTCAAGCTTTAATGGAAAAACCGTCATGTCGATTTTTGTATTAGCTGTTACGAGTTGTATGTTGACCGAATTTATATGAGCAGAAATCGATCGAGGCTTAGAAGCTGCTTCCATTGTATTTTTATGCTTTGAAATACTACCGAGGCCAGATACTGGATTGAAATGATCTAGAATATCCAGTAATGATTGGACATCATGAAGAGACAGTCTAACCTCACTCTTAAACGGTAAAAGTACAGTTACTGATTCACCAATATGACAGGTAAGATCATCATCTTCAATTGACTTCTTATTAAATGCAAACAATGTCTTGTTATTTCCTCCCAGAAACTTGATATCTTTGACAGTGACTAAAATATCATTTCCATCAATGCTGACTTTTATACCCTTCAATCCAAATTGTATATCAGTCGTTTGAAAGGTACCAGTTTCAGAGAGCGAATTGCTAGAAACAACCAGCTCTTCAATAGTAGCCTCTTCGAAGCGAGATAAAACATTATCTTTTATTTCATCAGGTTTTTCAAGGATAGAGACATTATCAACAGGTCCAGAAATAGGTGAGGATGCTGGGTGAGGAGTCGATGATGATGACGAAGACCATGACGACATCTCTACACCTTTATGAATTTTGCCGATAGACTCAATAATATTTACAATAAGCTGCGGCAATGGTTGCAACGAACATCTGATTTTACCAATAGAAATGACGAAATTTGAAGCTAATACACCACGGAAGCTAGCACCAATACTTTCGCACCAAAGGATATAGTCCTTTGCTACGGCAGTAGGTTTAATCTGGTTCAACACAGTCGACATTGCACTCATATACATTGAACTAGCTTCTTCATGAGAAAATATAGTACTCTTGAGTAGAGAACCATTCATCTGCTCATTAAATCCATCATCATCAGAGTAGTAACCATCGTCATCATCTTCACTATATTGGCTGTCATTATTAACCACAGTTTTTACAGGGGTCGAAATGCTCACTGCCGAAACTTTGATAATTCGCTTACTATCAGCAGTCGTATTCAAACTCGCTTCACCACATTGGATATCTATTATGGTATCGTCATTCGCGATGAGTCGTAAAGAAATGTCCTTAAGAGTAACTTGAAGCTGAGACAGAGCTGCATCTGCCAACTTGGCCATCACATTTGGAAACTCTCCAAAGCCATAGCCCATTTCATCAGATGCATCTTCCGAATCAGAAGCATCACTACTATAACTAGCATCGGCGAGGCCCTCAACATTTGTTGTGGCAGCAGATGCTAGCTCGGGTATAAGCACACTTTCAGTAAGGTCTGCAGTTGTCTTGGACAAGATATCAGTAATATCATCTTCATCTATACTGGAAGAAGAAACTGCTATGCTAATATTGATTTTCGAGCCAGAAATTTGCAGTCCTTCCAGTACTCCTAACTTGAAATCCAAAACACCAATATCTCCATTTCGAAAATAAACGCCAGGTATCGTAATTTTTTCAGTATCCAACTGCACGTCTCGCAACGTCAAATTGGTCCTAGTTCCAACAGAAACATCCAAGTTGCCCAGATCGAGATTCGAAAAAACAGACAACCGATTAAGGATATAACGGAAAATCCTCTTTTGGATATTTTGAGGTATCCATGAAGGAACCATGATATAATGGCCCTGCTCCTATTACTCCTTACCTGATCTTTAAGTACCAACCACCGACCTCAAGCTGTAGTTAGAATACCTAAACTAAGCTCCACACCTGCGTATTCAACCAGCTACAGAATAGAGCAATAAAAAAAACAGATAAAACCTACAATAGCCTTATTTATATGACTCGCTATTGTAATTATTCAGTGTAGAAACGAATGTTCAGACAAAGCACTTGTCTACACTGTTTGCGTATGATCTTATATAGAACAGCTTATATATATAAGAGCTTATCGCATGGCAAGCGATACTTACACATACATGGATAAACAAATGCCCTAACCCTTCTATTGGTCTTGCCTTTCCAATATTTGCGGTGTGCGGCTTAAATCATCTACAATATCTGCTTTTGAGAAAGGTTATGGTGAAGAGCAAAACAAAGAGTTATAATACTATAAATAAAACTATACAAAATAAAGGAATGGGCTTATAATTTTCTGCGAGCTTGTTTGAAGGGTCTCTTTCCATTAAATTTACCCTTTGGTCTATCAGAGGCTGCCTTTTTAGCAGGGCGAGATGCTTCATCATCAGATCCATCATCATCACTATTTTCATTGTACTTTCTTGACCTCTTGAATTTCAACTTATTTCGTTGACCACGGACAGGTCCATTCTTAAGAGCTTCAACATAAGCATCAATACCGTTCTTGGAATTTATGCTAGCTTCATCAAGCTCATTGTATTCCTTGATGACGATCTTACCAGCAGCATTCGTTTCAAACTTGTTCTTAAGTTCAAGCTTTTGCTTATTGGCCTTTGGCTTGGTGGATGAAATATGAGCCAATGATCTGGTATCCAACAAATCAAGAGGTTGATCCTTATCTTCCATAATATATCTATTATTCTTTTTATTGTTGGTATTTTTGTTGTTTCTAGTATTGCCCATTTCTTGATCAGATTCAGCCTCACTTTCAGAGCTACTTCCATAGATTGCTTCATCAAATTCGTTGGAGAACTTAGAGGCTTTTCTTGTAGTAGGAGCAGTCTCGCCTTCTTCAGCCTTGGCCTTGGATTGTCTTTTAGCTCTCTCCTTAGTCTTTCTAATATTAGTGAGGAGCTTTTGATCTTCTTCAGGGAAGTTCGCAGCAATCTTTTCATAACCGAATCGTCGTACCAATCTTTCAATAATGTGCTTGACCTTAGCTCTAAAATGAGCCTTGTGCTCATGAGACCAGACCATAAGATTTTGGATCAAAGATTTGAGAGCAGGCTCAACAATCTCAACAGGCAAGGAAATAACTGTGATCTTTACAAAACCAAGAGTAGACTTGACAATTTCTCTGCTGTTGGATGTCAAAAACAATTCAACAGTTGAAGATAACTCCTTTAACATCTCAGTACTGATATCATTTCGAAATTCAAACAAAATTCTGCTGAGACCAGTAATCGTAGCACTTATCATATGAGGACTAGAACCAGCCAAACCAGCTGCAGTCATTGTGAAGAATTCGTCCAAACTAGCCTGGACCTCTGGGGCCCCAGGGTCCATCTCAGGAATCTTGGACTGTTTAACAGTACCACCAACTTGCATCTTTTGACCCATCTGGACTAACAAATTGAATGCAGCTTCTCTAGTCTTCTCATTAACGTCTTTGGTAGATAAAACAGTCTCGGATAAAATAGATGGAATGAAGTGTAAATCAGTAATTGGTAATACCTCAATAATTCTAGACAAAGCTTGTAACTTGGCACCTCTAGCAGGAGAAGTAACCTTTTCAGACAATTGAATAAATGCATTTTCAATATTCTCAATGTTATCCAAAATAGTCTTTAAACCAGATTCAGTCTCACTTAATCTAGTAAATGCCCTGAAAGCCTTCTTTTGTAACTGAGGACTCTCAGTCATCTTAGAGACAGTGACAAAGATAGTTAAGAGAGCATTGTGACTAGAAGCAGGCAAGAAAGGAGTGATGGCAACAACTAAATCAAGCATAGTAGAACTCATAGGAGGCAAGTCACCCTTGGCAGTCTTCTTAGGACCGTCAGCACTAATTTCAGCAGCTTCTGATTCTAATGCAGAGTGTAATAAACCAGAGATCTTGTTGAAAGTAGCCTCTATATCGTCAACTGATGTAATAGCAAGGTAAGCGTTAATACATTCAAGAATATAGTTTCGAAACTCAGGAAGGGTTTGACTGAAAACGTTGAACAAAACAGAAAGAATTTTGGAAGCAAAATTTTTAGTCAAGTACTTAACATTCTTCTTACTTTCAGCGATAGGGAATCTTTGAATGAGGAGAACGTCGTCTTCAACAGCACCTTCGGAGTAGGCAACATTGCTCTCAACTAAAAGACGTAAAGCTTGACAAATAGTTGAACGTAGTTCGACATTCTGGTATAAGATTTGACTGAGAGACTCAGCAAACTCTTGAGTAAATGCAGTTCTTAAATCAAAGGGCAAATCAGTGTATCTAGGTAACAAAGACCAGATTTGGTCGTTGAGAGTTTCATAGATCTTAGCTTGCATACCTCTGTTTTCACTGGTTCCTTCGCTTTGACCCTTGAGCTCTTCAACCTTGGCAACAAACTTTTCACTAAGAGGCATGAATTCATCGATAAATTGGGAAAGAGAAGCGTGTTGAGTGTTGTCTCTTAACAAAGGCAACAGCCAAGCTCTAGAAACTGTAGACTTGCCAGGTTCCAAGTTCAATGGGAACAACTTCAAAACTGCTTCAGGACCAAGAGCTCTAATAGCAGCAGAAATAACATTATCAGAACTTTGTCTTCCTTCGGCAAAAGATTCTTCACTTCTTAAAGAGCCAACAACCTTTAATGGGTTAATTAAATGGGGGCTAGATCTCCATCTAAGGTTATCAAAGAGAGCTACTAAAACCTCAGTAACTTCTTGCCAAGAGCCATGGAATTGAACATGTAACAAACCAAAAAGAACAGTTGAAATGTCAGCCAAAATCTTTTCAGTATCATCGAATCTTTGTTGAGTAGATGGCTTGTCCATGTTAGGGAGTAACAAGAGTTCAGGAGTAATACAGGTAGAAGCAAGAGCAACTAAACATTGGGATGCAGATATGCAAATGTTCTTAGATTCAGCCTTGAAAAACTCAACTACAAGACTGAAAAGCTTGGGAAGTCTGCTAAAAGCATGCTCAGGTTGAATCTTGGCATAAGCAGCACCAGCTTGTGCAAGAACTGCTAACCAAGCAGGTGCCAGATGTTGATCATTGGTAGAGGGGCTTAAATCAAGGATGATATCTTGAATCTTTAATAATCTAGGCTCATCTACTTCATCACTAAGGCCTTGGAAGATGGCTTCAAAGACTTCAAAAGCGGCAACAATCAAGTATTGGTCAGAAGTTCTACTAATAAGCAGTAAGATTTCACAAAGCTCCTCAATCTTGTCAGAAGGCCATTGGTTGGCTTGACTAATAGCTCTAATCAACTGTAATGAATGAATGACTTTAGGAGATTTGCCACTGTTTTGTTCCTTAACCTTCTTACTAGTATGTCTGATTTCCTCAAGTTGCTCTCTGAGTCCCTTAAGAGCAACATCAGCAGCAATACCACCAGCAGGGTGCTCAACTTTAGGACTAGGAGGAGGGTTCTTTAACACCTTAGTAATAGTATCTTGAGCTCTCTTTCTAACCTTAGGTCGAGGATCAACAGCTAAAGTAGCTAAACCGATGATAGTTCTCTTTGGGGAAAGTTGACTAACAGGTTGAGACCAACTTGTGTTGTCCTGAGCAATAAGAATGGTCTCAAGAACACCAATAGCCGATCTCAAAAGAGCAGCATCAGATTCAGGATTTGATAACGTAAGAGCAAGTTTCTGAATGATAGTAGGGAATTTAGATCGCAATAATCCTGCTGAGGTATATGGAGCGACGGTATCTAATAAATATACAGTAGAGTTAGCAAGCTCTTTGTTGGAAATGCCATCACTAGTGAATGCTTGGTCTAACAAAGACAAAAATGACACAAAATAAGCAGCAGCTGAAGAATCAGTCTTTTGCTCTTCGAGGTTCTCCTCCACAGCTGAAAGGATCAATGCAAGCTATAATGTTAGACAAAAAATCGGTTTTGTTAATTTTAACAAACTTTACTTACATGACTTTGATGGGCAAGCTTTGAGGTCTTGTGAACTCTGATCTTATCCAAACGGATTTCTAGAGGTTCTTCTGGGGTATAAGCCTGACGAAAAACAGTTTCGTCTTCAGCGCTCATTTTATCTTTAGATTGTAAGTTGAACCTTTGATTTTGAATAAAATTAAAAAAAAAAAAAAAAAAAAAATTAATGCATAAATAATTTTCACCCCTGCCCAGATATGAGATAGGTGAGGCTGTTATGTTCTACTAAAGTTAACTTATAGCGTTAAAGTTATATAAAGATAGGGTACATCAGTAAAAATAAAATAATTAAATAAAATATCGTTGTTCATCAAATAAAGAAAATATATATAAATACAAACGGTAATTACCAGTCAAACATTTCAGTATGTAGAGCGATTTCTTCGTAAGGTGTGCCATATCTATTCTTTCTGCCAAATAGAACAAGCGACTGTAAAGATGAAACACAGTTACCAACATCTCCGTTAAAACCACTGCAGCCAGAAGTAATAACGATAGTCCTTCTACCAAAGTTACTACTCCATCGACTCAAGTTATCACCTACAACTGGCCTGCCAGATAGAAGCTCAACTCCAGGGATAGCCAAATCCAAATCAGAATCTTCAGTAACGTGAATAATAACATCGATAAAGCCGCTAGGAGAAGTAGCAATTAAGGAAGAAATATCGTCCTTGAAAGCTTGAATATCTTTTAAGGACTTAACTACCCATAAAAGTCTGACTCTTTGGGTAGCCATAGAATAACCTTTGGAAATCTTTTGAGTAAAGTCTTGTAAGAATGGAGCAATAGCAGTCATTCCTGAACCAGTACATAACAAAACCACTTCATCAAATGAATAAACATCACGCTTAACCCCTCCATAAGGACCATCCAGCATAACTTGGATTTCAGCTTCGGATTTCTTTTCAGCTTGTTCATACAAGATCTTGGTGAAGCCAGATCTAGGGCGAGCGACAAATCGAAGCTTGGACTCTCCGTAGCTAAGGTTGGGGATATTAGCTATAGAAAATGGGTGGTTACCAAGGGGTTGAATAGTAGGGAATCGTAGATACATGTGTTGTCCAGGTTTCCAGTCATCAATTACAGAGCTGAAAACATTAACTTGTACAGCTCTTTCATGTAAAACTTTCAAGTTAGCAGTATCCAACTTAAACCAAGTTCGACGCATCTTCAAATAGTTAGTCTTGTAAAGATATCGGTAGATATATCCACTCAATAAAATACCAATAGATGCCCATAGAAAGCTCCAAGATTGTAAAGAGCCTTCGTCATGCCAAAACAAAATTCCCAAGTAAGCTAAGGCTACTGGCCAATGAACATGCAAAAACACTTCATAATACTTCTTTCTAATAATCGTCAAACTACAAACTGCCAATACAACCAAAAACACAAAAGCAACAACCCCAGATCGGTATTGCTCGTTAGAGTAAAAAGTTTGTCGTAAGTAGGCAGCACCACCTTCCCAAGCAGGTTGGGCCATGAATGGAATACTATGGAGAAGTGAGAAAAATAAAGACATCCAAGCTATACCTCGATGCAGCACATTAAGCTTTTCATAGCTGACACCAGTGAGACATGAAATCATGTTAATTTTGCCTGAAAATGCATAAATAAAAGGTGTTAAGGCATTGGCCATTAATCCAGTACGGATAGCCAAAGGAGGAGATCCAAATCCACTACACGCTTTATAATAAGGTCTTGGAATGAAGGTATAAAGTAGCAAGTATAAAAATGAACTTCCCATTAATAATAAAGCACCAACAGATGCAGGTGTACCAGTCGACTCGGTCAGCCATAATGGTAACCTCTTGTAAGCAAAGTATCTAATAAATGCCAAACTTTTTCTATAAGGACTCAAAATGATAGTCGAGTCTGAGCCTACTACATAAGACACTATGTCAGTAGACTCATACTTGTGCTCTTCAGATGATTTTCCAGTAGTAGACACCTTAGAATCGACATCATCTCGAGACTCAGAGCCCGAAGTCAATGTAGTTCCAGAAGCATGATCTCCTGATGCTATAGCAAAAGCCTTGATGGCTTTTGACTGCCGCGATTTGTATACAGAGTCTCCAATAGCATTCAAAACCCGAATAACAATGAATGCGAAAATAGCAACCACTGCAAAATAAGCAGTATAGTTATTATACTTGACGTTGGATGCCCAAGGTATAATCTTTTTCGCTAACTTCTGACCTTCGGCATATTCCTCGGAATCAAAAGCCATACAGTCAAACTTCTGACCAGATTCATAACCATATCGAACCATTCTGTGAATTCTTGGCTTTCGACACCAATCAGAACTGTGAAAATGCTAAGTGTTGTCAACCTTATTTCTATATATAAGAATTCTAACTCGATAATCCACCTTTGACATTGACCATTTAGGGTTTAGATTACAAAGATGAGCAAATACATGCAGATGAGAGAAATATGAGCAAATTTCAATGCACGGCTGCAAAACATATGGGGCATATTAACAGTAATTGTCAGAGACTAGAAGGCTGTTATTTAGAGTCTATAATTATTTATATGGATAATAATTATATCAACATATAAAATAAAGTTTTATACTGATAGAGTCATCAGGATATAGTTGTATCGTAGATTTAGACATCTATTTGTGTAGACTGACTGGTAAGCTTACCGGCTAAAGTTTACAAAATAGGTAATTCCGCTCTATTTTCGTCTGTGAGCAAATTATGGAAGCCTCTGACTGAGTGGGAATATTTAGGGCTAAATAATGAGTGTCAAGGCTAACCTTAACTTGTAATTACAGTAAGTTAACTTAACTGTAAAAACAGCCAGACGTCTAACACGACGTAAGGCTGGTAAGCTTAACCTGTTCAGTAGCTTGAATTAAGTTAACTAACGGCTGCTGTATTGGCAGTACCAGAGTTTAAGCAAACAGGATAAAGAATCGGAGACTTTCTCCAATGATCATTTTAGTTAAGTGATTAAATTCGTATAGCAGATTGTGGGGGTTTGAAGAGAATCGAAATTTAACATATTGAACAAAATTCGAAGAATTAGATTTTTCCTTATAAAAGCTTTATAAAATAGAATTTCAAAGTGTGATACAGAATTAAGCTGCACAGTTTTATATTGGGGTTACAATGGGGTAGTCTACGAGTAAACTGTCACAACCTAAAGATATCTGTCAGTGATACTATCAGCAGAGGCAGCTGTATCTTTGAATCTGGAATCTAGATATGGAATTGAAAATTTGGATCGTGATCCTAGAAATAGTCAGCATCGATCAATTGACCATGAAATATCTACATTATTGAAGTTCAACAAAAAAAATCATCAACTGGATTATGCAGACTAGAGATGCTGAATCACTCCATCTATACTACCGCTAGGTCTTGCAATTCAATGGTATCTCCAGAATTCTGGCACATTAGAAACTGAATTATCACTCAAATAAAGTAATCCGGAAATATAGTGTACCATAAAGATTTTTACGTACCACACAACATTTCACACCTAACTATTGTTCTACCTTCTGCTCTGGGCTTATATTTTAACTTGGAGCTTCTAACAGTGTATATCATTTCTTAATTATATGCATATGATCCAGTGACTTTTCAATGCCTAGCAAGGAACGATATAGTGACATATCAACTCTACAATAGGGAATCGGGCGCTTAGACAGAAACAGAAACAGAAATTCTCCAATAGTCAACAAAGAAAAATAATATATAGCATTTTAATTAATAATTATATATCACTCTTAAGTAACGCCTGATAAATGTTGATACCAAGTCGTGTTTGAAATGTTCCATTGATCGTTACAGGAAATTTGAATCTATCAGTCAGTCCAGTCTTACCTCAAATAAACTGTATATGCACCGAATATTCTACATGTAATATATATAGAGACAATGGAAATATATTACAGTGTAGATGTAATTTAAATGTACAATTAGTCTACTAACTGAAACACAGAGAACTCATTTTATGCAATCTGACTTTATCGATGTCATGCAGAGGGATATTCTATTGTTCACAACAATCGAGTAAGTAGTATAATCCATATAAAATACGAGGACAAAGAACCTAAGAATGGACGTATCGAGTGACACTACGTTGGAAATAGTGATCTGGGATATGACATACACCGTATAAACAACTTAGGAGAGATTAGAGTTGGTAACAAATTATCTTACTATGACAAGTAATACGAAGACTTGATAAAATGACATAGTCACAAATTTGCGGTTTAATCTATTTTATGTCAACCCTAGGTGTCAATTAAAGAACCTTTATCTAGACAAGACTTTTAGTTATTATACGAGATACCAAAGTATTACATTTCAAGTCAATTGTAGCTAGCAACTCTATAAATTATAAAATAATATCCATGTAATTAATCCGGAAACAATGTAAGTTAACTGGTTGCAGTAGTTTATCAGGTAAATGTATTTGTTTTTTGATAGCCATAAAGGATAGGCAGAGATACATTCTACCAGGGGAGTGTGGTACCATTCTTAATACGATCATATGATTATTGGTACCATAACGACCGCTAAATTTAACTGCAAGTAACAGTTATATAACAAAGATCCAAATAAACAATTTACTTACTTCAGCATCTAACTAAAAGATATCTAAAAAGCAATATAGGATCCTTTGTCTTATATTTGACATGTTCGTTCTAGTTCCAACGTGGGTGATTGTTTCACCGTAAGTATTAACTTATTCTTAACAGATGTATACGGAAACCTGAATACCGATCGACTGCACTGGAGATCTCTTTTTTCCGTAAGGCTAGCTTTTTAACTTGTTTACAAGTGCAATACAATGTGATTGTTCTGTAATGGCCTTGTCCAATTTCATCATTACCGCCTAGATTTGTTCTTGGCTGGATCCATTGATGTGGAGCAACCTCTACCCAGATGATGATCAATCAAATGTCCATTCTTATATCCAGCCATCGCGTATTTAAACATCTTAGTGTGCTACCCAAGGTGCAGATCCTGCTGTCAAGGACAAAACATCTGCAAGAGCCGAGCCGGGTCTCGTCAACCAACCCAGCCAATTAGTTATCCTGTTGCTGGTCCATGTAGATTCATAGCAGGGTATCCCGATCTAATCCTGCCGGAGTCTCGTCCATTCGATTTGAAAACAATGGTGAGATTTATAAGCAAGCCTTCCGCTATTTAAATAAATAAATAAATAAATAAATAAATAAATAAATAAATAAATAAAGATATTTAGATAACAAGCCCATGACTTTTTTAAAACCCACAAGTCGAGATTAAGTTTTCTCCTCACTCCTTTATGTCAGGGTCTAATATCTGTACTAGGAATCCACTTGGTATAGGCTTATATTCGCTTAGGTTGGTGCAAGGTACAGAAGCTTAAACCTTCGTGTCCTGTTTAGCACACACCAATTGCCCCTTGCCGCCAGGGCGTCAAAATTGACTCTAATGCAAGGTTTCCGGGCAACGTGTACCTGAATCATGCAAACTTGTGTTGTAAAATTGCCCGATTTCCCTTAATATCAGTTCTGTCACAAGTATGAATCCAACCTTAAATGATCAACAGTCTATCATTCCACCCAACCTTTATCCGGATATTCGATCGAGTTCATGCGTGAATAAGAAATTAATACGGCTTTAATAGTTCATTAAAAAAGTTCAAGGTCTAGATGTGCCATAGGCCTACATAACGTAACTCTCCGTAAAACCTGTCCTGATATAGTCTATGAAGGTTCAGAATGGCTAGGTATAGACCGCTAAGGGACAGACAAGTATGAAAGATCGGTGGCTAATCTGACCGTCATTGGCCTAATTTAGATCTTCACACTCATAGCAGTGTTTTCTTAGGTGTCATCAAAGGTTACCTCAGATTAGCATGGCTAAGAATCAAAACGTACTTATGTCGCGGCTGATTATTATTCGCTGGGGAATTACGTATGTAGACGGAATTGAGTTAGCAATCTATATATAAAGACGAGGCTAACTGAATGAGGATACAGTGAAGAATGTTCCATATTGTCATGCAAAATGCCCCACTTCTCAACTTAGCATCTGCAATTAAATCATGTTTTTTTTTTGTTATTTAGTATAATTGCTATCATTAGTTTTTGAATAGTTACTGAAATTGAAGTTCTTCTCGTTTTCACTAACATATGTAAACTTTTTCTAGCTGGCAGCAAACTTCATCAAAATGCCGAGGTGAGATATGGTACTAGGTCGGAGCCATTTAATACTGTGCAAAACATCTAACTTATTACGAGCCTTATAATAATTCATTTATATTGAAAAATCAATGCAGTAGATTGCAACTTGCTGAGGTTTTGTTAAACGATCGGACGTCTCTGTATAGATATTACCAGAAAACCTATTATGCGCGATGATCAATGCAGACAGATCACTCTCCGGCTTGCACTATTTACCCAAAATATTATCTTACAAAAGAACATTGACTTAATTGCACAAAATTCTCCTGCACTAAATTATGTAGTTCTATGAATATCGTAACTAATGATAATCAGTACAGATCTAAACATATTAAGGCGTTGAACAAGTAATATTTTCCGTTTCAGTAAAACCGAGCTAAGTGAGTTATAACCTACAGTAACCAGGTACCTAATAACTATCAATGTAATCAACAGGAATGCTAAGAATTCTCCATCCCGAATTCTATTTAAAGAGGGCACAATCCTGTTTATGATATTCCTTTCAGTACACACATTCACATTCATAAGCAGACAAAATGAAGTTCACTAGTATTACTTCTTTTTCTTTATTAGCAGCACTTGTTCTCGGTGCTCCTTTGAACATCGCACTTAGAGACGATTATAATGAGGGTCTAGGCGCTCTCCAACCTACTCTTAATGAAATTGGTGCTCTTCTCCAAGGTATTGCTCAAGGTGTTAACCTTGATGGTCCTGCTGATGATGGATCTGTCGTTTCTGCTTCCAGCCAAGTCAAGAGAGACGATTACAGCGAAGGCCTCGGTGCTCTTCAACCCACTCTCAATGAAGTTGGTGCTCTTCTCCAAGGTATTGCTCAAGGTGTTAACCTTGATGGTCCTGCTGATGATGGATCTGTCGTTTCTGCTTCCAGCCAAGTCAAGAGAGACGATTACAGCGAAGGCCTCGGTGCTCTTCAACCCACTCTCAATGAAGTTGGTGCTCTTCTCCAAGGTATTGCTCAAGGTGTTAACCTTGATGGTCC
This sequence comes from Sugiyamaella mastotermitis, assembly GCA_030572735.1. Taxonomy (NCBI): domain Eukaryota; kingdom Fungi; phylum Ascomycota; class Dipodascomycetes; order Dipodascales; family Trichomonascaceae; genus Sugiyamaella; species Sugiyamaella mastotermitis. The sequence continues at coordinate 112,302 of JAJMBN010000013.1, forward strand.
TGCCGATGATGGATCTGTCGTTTCTGCTTCCAGCCAAGTCAAGAGAGACGATTACAGCGAAGGCCTCGGTGCTCTTCAACCCACTCTCAATGAAGTTGGTGCTCTTCTCCAAGGTATTGCTCAAGGTGTTAACCTTGATGGTCCTGCCGATGATGGATCCGTCGTCTCTTCCTCTAGCCAAGTTTAGAAGTACTTTTGAAATTTAGTTATGTTTTATGATATTGTCGATAATTGTAATAGAGATTTTACGGAATATTAATATTTTTTAAAATAAAAGGTTTAGCCATTTTGATTAATAACTCATGTGTTGATTTTAGTTCATCTTAACTTTCATAATTCTATGGTTGCACTATATAGAGGTCGGTAACTATCTCGGATAATATTCTGTTTTAGGCACTACTGTAGCCATGACCGCTGCTAAAAGATCTGGGGCACTCGGGACGGCTAAGTGTGGGGCAAGGTGGGAGCAAGCATAATAGCGAAGATTAAAAATTCACCAAAATTTCCTAAAAAGTAAGTCACCTCACATATTACATCTATGACAACTAATCCTGGGGATGTGGAGAAAGTGGGCAGAATTATAAAAAGATTCAATTCAATAAATCGCCAGAAAAACAAGTCGCAATGAAAGGCTTGTTAGCAGTTTATGATAACTCAGCTAATGCCGCTCCTTAGGAAGTCTATAACTGGAAGATGATATTCGTAGCTATATCAGCGGCTATGGGATCAGCCAGTATGGATATGACTTAGTGTTTATCGGAGATACATTGGGTTTACAGGGTTGTCTTGGATTATTATTATTGGTAATAAATCAGCTGCTCTACATCCAATATCATCAGTACTTTCCAAGCAGGATGCTTTTTTGGTACTATGTTTACCTATCAGAACGATGAATATCTGTGTTGTCGTTTCACATTGATCCTTTCTGGTGCTATATTTATTGTTGCAGTCATTATCCAAATTGCTTCAAATGGTACCTTAGGTATGATCTATGGTGGTCGTACGATTACTGGTATTGCAGTCGGAACGGTGTCTATGGTAGTCCTGGTTTACATAGCCGAATGGTCACCCCCGGCTATAAGAGGTCGAATGGTGGGGATATATGAAGTGGTTTATCAAACTGCATCAGTAATTGGATTTTGGGTCAACTATGGCGTTTTAGAGAACATACCATCTACAAGCTAATCGCAATGGAGAATCCCATTTGGCTTGCCATTTAACTTTGGAGGTGCAGTAATAGTTGCAATGTTGTTTCAATATGAATCATATCGATGGCTTATTAAGGCTGGAAAGGAAGAAAATGCAATTGCCAACCTTACACTGATTCGAAATTTACCTACAGACCACCCGTATATCGTTTAGGAGATCGAAACTGTTAGCGAACAACTTAATAAAGAGTTTCGTGAAAATGAGGGCGATGGAATTGTCAGCAAATTGAAAGAGTATTGCAAACCAGGAGTCAGAAATAGAATTCTTTTAGCATTGGCAGTAATACTGTTCCAGAACTTGTTTGGTATTAATGTTCTGACCTATAATTCACCTGCTATTTTCAAATCTATTGGATTCACCGGAAAAAATGTAACATTGCTATCTACTGGTGTATTTGGAGTTATTTAAGCAGTGACAAACTTGGGATTTATCTTGTTTGGTGTTGAACGTTTTGTTAGAAGAAAGACTTTGTTAGTTGGTGCTATTGGTACTGTCGTTGCCATGTTTTACCTTGCAATTTACTCCGAAGTGTCACACTAGTTTACTCAAACTATACCTAGAGATGGAGGATCTTACATTACCATCATTATGGCATATAGTTTTGCATGCTTTTATGCCTTTTCATGGAATGGAGGATTATTAATCTATTGTTCCGAGATTTTGCCTATACGATTGAGAACTATTGGAATGACCTTGGCTGTTTTACTGCAATGGCTCTTGTAATTGTATACAGCAACCCTTATATGATGACCAATATCAAATATGAAACGTTTTATTTCTTTGGCACTTGTCTCATTGTTAGTATCGTATTTTTTTTTTTTTTTGGTACTGCTTACCAGAGAGACAAGGTATTTCTTTGGAAGACTTGGATCTTATGTTTGACATTCCTGGCTTTGCTCTTCATAAGAGAAAAGAGGCTCTCGGTATCATTGAAGAGAATAGAGCAGTTACAGAATCAGGCGTTTACAATGAAGAGAAAGCCAATACTGATTATGTTGAAGGATAATTAAAAGTCGGCTTTGTAGTATCAAGATAGAAGTTCATGTTAAACAATGCACAATATTTTAAGAAATGCTGTAACAATAAATTAACTGTTAAAGCTTAATTTCCCATATATTTTCTCATACATTGCTCCAAACTTATTGCTTCTGAATTGGTAACTAATATAAGGACCTCAAATAGAAATAGATCCTGATGCCTTAGAAAGCATGATGCTAGAACTTAAGCTGTTTATTTATTGGCAAATATCTTTGAAATGATTGACGTATGGAGAAAGGTAAATAATTTTTATATAAGCTAGTACGCATGATGGGATCACAGAGGCTAGAATGATTATATAAGTATTAATAATAGTTTCTATTTTGGGTAGAAATGTAAAAGTATCGGATTACATCCCCTTTCTTGCCTAACATGCATAACGGGATCTGAATGACGGGGATCCAAACTATAGTTCTTATTTTTAACAGGTCTACAAAATATTCAATTCCCCGGGATCTGGAGAAGTGTTCAATATGATTTCAATTGACCAAATCCAAAGCAGGCAAGAGATAAAATCTATCTCATTTAGATGTTCAAATATTTGGTTTGTATGTTGGCTACCAGATCTTAAAACTTGGTTCGGCTTGGTTCGGCTTATGGCGGTGTATGGTTTAATTGATTAGATGCCTTAGATAGAAGAAGTTTCCAACAGTTATGCCTTGGACTGTCAGCAACAATTAGACTCAAAATGAATTCAACCAGATATAGTAGTATACAAATTTAGCTTCATTAACTGATTTTCTCATTCTATTAGTCATTTCACAGTATCGTTTTAGGAATTACGGTTCTTTTAAGACCTGCCTTTATAGATTCAGAATCCAAAAAGCGGAACGAGAAAAATTATATTGGTTCTGCCCCATAGATACAATGCTTAAAATAAGCTGAGAACTACAAACTCCGTCGATTCCCATTTAAAAAAAGTGATGATTAGGCTTGCTAACTATGTTCAACGTATCAAAGAGCTACTTTAACTGTAATTCTTGTACATAATACAGTTAAGAGCTTTTAACGTTAACACTCACTGTAAGGTTGGTTATATGTAACTTACAAATCCCGGTGGTCACATACTGCTATTTTGGGACAGATATCTCCAGTGACGTGACTAAGACACGGCGGTATTAGTTAGTAAACCCGATACACCTAAAAACTATCATTTTGACCATCCTTCTTGAGATCATCTTTTTTCAATAAAATTACCATAGACGACTTTTTAAGAAGGAAAAAAAATGATTTCGGTAGTTGGAGATCCAATTCCTAGTGGAGCTATTCACCCTGTGAGTTTCTCTCTTCCTACTTGGGAAAGTGTCATAGGCTTGCAAGAAGACGAAGAATGGGTTTCTTCCAATATGAGAACCGGTTATCCACGAATGTTTATTCATCCATTTACTAAGAAGGTGATTGATGCCGTAAAAGAGCAATATGGTAACAAAGGTGAAAACTGCCTTTTACTTACAACTAATGCATCGGCTTTGAGATGTAAAGAAAACATTTTCCGTCATGTTGAGGAGGGTCAGAAGAAGTCGCTGGTAAGAGTTTTGCCATTTGTAGCGGGAGACGGAGTTACTAAGTTCTCTGCTATCTTATACCCTGAATATTTTGAAGGGCCAGCCAGAGCATATATGAAATGGACTGGAGAGGGTATTTTATCTAGGCAATCGGAATATATATTGGAAAGTGGCCCCTTCCGTTTAGATACTGGTGATGTTACTACATCAGACGATGGTAAAATCCAAACTTTAATAAAGTCTGGAAATAATGCTAAGGTAGCGATCAAGCGAAGAATTATTGACTTTCTTCTCGAAACTGAAAAGAAAAAGGGCAATCCTTCAATCGGATTTAAAGAATCTGATGTTTTCTTGTATGGTACTGGTATGGCATCGATCTATAATGCTGTGAATGCAGTCCTTGCTTCATTGGGAACTGCTAAAATTGCAGTATTTGGATTCCCCTTTGCTGACACTCTCAGAGTCATCAATATGATGGGTGATGGGTCTAAGTTTCTTGGGTTTGGTGATCAGGATGATCTGGAATCACTTGAAAAACAACTAAAAGAAGGTACTGAAATCTCTGGACTTTTCTGTGAGTTCCCTACCAACCCTCTTCTCAAGACTCCTGATATTAAGACATTGAGAAGACTCGCTGATACCTATAATTTCCCACTAATCATTGATGACACAGTTGGAAATTTTGCTAATGTTGCCATAGTTAGTTATGCAGATATTTTGGTTACTAGTTTGACTAAGGTCTTTAATGGTGCTTGCGATGCCATGGGTGGTAGTATTGTTCTCAACCCCAATACAAAGTTTTACTCTGTGCTCAAGGCCTCAGTCAATGCTCAATTTGATGACTTCTTATGGCATGAGGATGCCGTTATTCTTGAAAAGAATAGTAGGAATATGGTCGAACGGGTACGTAAGATTGATAGCAATACTGAAGTAGTAGTCGATCTCATCAAGAAGTCACCATTGATTAAGAACTTGTATTATCCAAAGTATTCCGAATCAAAGAAATTCTATGACGACATCGCCATTCCTGAAGCTGGATACGGAGGTCTATTTTCTGTTGTTTTCCATGATGTTGAAAACGCAAAAAAGTTTTACAATGCTTTGGATATTGCCAAAGGCCCAAGTCTAGGAACTGATTTTACACTCTGCTGCACCTTCCCTCTGCTAGCACACTATGGAGAACTTGATTTTGTAGAATCCTTAGGTGTTGACCGAAATCTTGTTCGATTCAGCATTGGTTTAGAAGATCCTGAGGAATTGGTCAAAATCTTTTCTAAAGCTTTAGAATTGTAAATAATTATAACTTATTTAGATTGTATAGCAAATTGTAAATTTTCAAGACATCATCTAGTATGAAAATATGTGAGGCTCTAAATGAGACCGAAGATATTATTTCAATTGCATTCCGGGAGTTCAATCTCAAGCACGTGAAAGAAAATTTTTCTTATTATAAATAGGCTATGTTTTGTACAAATTAATAAATTAAGCAAAATATTAGTATCACCTATTAACGGGTAGTTTTATCGAAAAGTTGAGATGTCCCCCTAAAGAGAACCCTAAACAACAACATCCAGATTCCCAGCCGTACCAAAATTACACACGTTCTTATCGCGGTAATTTCCTTAATTGATAAGCACCGAATGAAATAGGGGTAGGGTTCCCAGCACGTCAGATAGTGTAGCGATTGTAACTTTGGCTAACTTAAAATGATAATTGCCGTTTCAACTAAAGTTGACTTCTTTATTAATAATCAGCGATATCTTTTAAATATGTATGGATTATCGAAATTAAACATATTTAGAAGATCAAAGCCCAAGGTACTTTTATTCGGAAATATTCGATATGCTAAAACGGAATATGAAGAGCTGTCTGATATTGCGGAGCTAGTAGCCTTTACTTCAAAAAGTCGGGAGGAATTTATTTATGACCTGCAGCACAAGTATTCAGATATCACCGCAATTTATTCGTCTACTTTCAATGAAATTTTAGTAGGGAGAATAGATGAAGAGCTAGCCAGTTATTTCCCTAAGTCTCTCAAATATATTTGTCATATTGGTGCAGGTTATGACAAAGTAGATGTGGAGCCATTAACTAAGCGGGGTATTCAACTATCAAACACTCCTGGAGCAGTGGCAAATGCTACTGCAGATACAACTGTATACCTTATTATCAGTGCATTAAGAAAGTTTGATAAGTTATCTAGAGAATTGAGAAATGGCAATTGGACAAATACTACTGCAGAAGCTCATGATCCTGAAGGCAAGATTCTGGGGATCTTAGGTCTCGGATCAATCGGTGGTCTGGTTGCAGACAAAGCACGGCCCTTTGGGTTCTCTAGGATTATCTACAACAACAGGTCAAAACTACCTCCAGGTAAAGATCATGATGCTGAATATGTTTCCTTTGAAGAATTGATTACTCAAAGTGATGTAATATCAGTCAATGTTCCTCTAAATTCCAGTACAAGACATATCATTGATGGTAGGGCCATTGCTAAAATGAAGGATGGTGTCGTAATCGTCAATACGGCCAGGGGTGCTGTGATTGATGAAATTGCTTTAGTTAAAGGTCTTGAATCTGGCAAGGTTTCATCTGTTGGACTTGATGTCTTTGAATTTGAACCCAAGATCCATCCTACAATCCTTGCTCATGAAAACTCTACTTTACTTCCGCATTCTGGAACTCAGACAGTGGAGACTAGCAAAGAGATGGAACTTTCCACTATTAGAAATATTCGTGCGGGAATTACTACCGGTAAAGTCTTGGACATAGTATCTGAGCAAAAGAACAAATTTTAGACGCACAAATATTTATATCTTTTCAATAGTTTTATTTATACAATTTTATTCAATTCAGTTATTTCATACTGTTACGGCAGAAAGTATGTGGTATACATGTAGATTCATACGGGAACCTCTTAGTCAAAAATCTATATATGAGTATGGCATCTAAAATTAAAGGAGTAACAAAATTATTTGATAATTTAATAGATGGCTACAAAACCTTGTGGCCAAGTTTGACAGGACTACTCTAACCATGGATTAATGATTTATCGTTTTTGCTCGTGCATGTTCACCATAGTTACAGGTCCTTGTTTATCGCTATTCGTTCCACCAATTAAAATCTCGTTTAATATATATATATATATCTAATACTATATAATTAATAAATACAGCATTATGTCAATTTAAACCACAATTCGCCGTTAAATCCACTATATCCACATGTACGGAGCCGATTTAATGATGTTATAATTGCATATTTTGCGACACGGCGAAGTTTTACAGATCTTCAAATATCACTATCAAGGATATGTAATTATATATATATATATATATATATATGATATGGTTTACTTGTGTATTGCAATTTACTAATAATGTCTACTCCTGTTATTTTGAACCAAGGAGCCGGTTATGGCGTATTAGTAGGAGTTGGTGGAGTCTTTGCAATAGGCATTATGGTAGCTACCAAGTTGATGAATAAATATCTACATGAGAATTCCAATTCTACTGAAATGTTTATGGTAGCAAATCGTTCTGTTGGTGTTGGATTGACTGGATCGGCAGTATTGAGTTCGTGGATGTGGGCAACAGTCCAATTATGGGCTCCCCAGATGGTGTATAGCTATGGAATTGCTGCTGCATATCACTATGCAAGTACAAGTTCGGTTCAAATAGCCATTTTAACAGTAATTGGTATTGAAGCTAAAAAGAAGATTCCGAATGCTCATACATCGTTAGAAATCATTCAGCTCAGGTATGGAAAATGGGCTCATATACTTTTCATATTTTTGTGTTTAGTAAATAACCTACTGTCATGCTCTTCTATGATTCTTGGTTGTGCTGCTGCTTTTACAGCTCTAACCGGTGTGCATATTGTAGCTGCTACAATGCTAATTCCTTTTGGTGTATTGCTTTACACAATGGTTGGTGGATTGAAAAGTACCTTCTTGACAGATTATATTCATACTTTCATTGCATTAATTATATTCTGCTATTTTACAATTGCTGCTATTAAACATGAGCAGATTGGAAGCCTTTCAGATCTATATGACCTAGTGGTAAATTGGGAAGCAAGTCCAAAAGCTCGTTACATTGATCATAACTATAAAGGATCTCTATTAAGTTTCAAGTCACAAGGAGCTATAATTTTTGGCTTGATTCACTCAATTGGGGATACTGGATTGTCAATAATGGACTCTTCGTTTTGGCAAAAGTCATATTCTGCAAATATCAAGGCTACAGTACCTGGATACATAATCGGATCAATTGCTGTATATGCCTGTTCTTGGCCATTGGGTACTGTATTTGGTTTAATTGGTGCTGTAATTGAATCAACTCCAAGCTTCCCCACTTATCCAAATCCAATGTCTACTGAACAAATAAACAATGCTTTCATACTTCCATTCACTTTGAAAGCACTTTTAGGAAATGGTGCTTGTGGAGCTTTGCTTTTGTCATTATATCTATCTGTTACTTCTACGGTGTCCGCTCAAGTTATTTCAGTCAGTAGTATCTTGTCCTTTGATGTCTACAGGGCATATATCAACCCCGAAGCCAAGAATAAACAGCTTATTAAACTATCACATGTAACCGTTGTATTTTTTGGACTTTTTGCAGCAGGATTCTCTGTGATGCTTCACTATGTTGGAGTTAATATTACTTGGATGGGTTATTTCTACTCGATGATTATCTGCCCCGGAGTTATTCCTTTAATTGCTTCTATTATCTGGGATCGGCAAACTTCCGCTGCTGTTATTATTTCCCCTATTGTTGGTTGTGCTGCTGGAATTGCAACCTGGCTAGGAGTAACTAAGAGTATGTACGGTAAAGTCAATATCACGACTACCGGTTCGCAATATCCATGTCTTTATGGAGGTCTAATGACTTTACTACTGCCAGGAATTTTAACAGTTGTGATCAGCTACATATGGAGGCCTCATAAATTTGATTGGGATATTCTAAAGCAAGCCAGATTAGTAGAAGACGAAAATTTTAGTGGCACAAGCGAGAACTCATCTTCTGTAGGTTCTATTATCCAAGAGCCAGTGGATATTGAGAAATCAGAGGTACAAAATAACGTATTAGAATCCAAGCCCTCAATAAACACTCATAATGAAGTATCTGAAAACGAGCTTAGGTGGTATATCCGTATTGCCTGGGGGTATTGTATTCTTAATATGCTTGTGACTCAGGTAGTTTGGCCACTTCCTCTCTATAGAGACTGGATATTTAGCAAAGCTTTCTTTTGTTCATGGACTGGAGTATCTATAGGTGCAATTTTCTTTTCTATTATAGCAGTATGTATCTATCCCTTATGGGACGGTAGACACTCTTTATTCAAGGTATTTAAAGGGATAATCGGCAGAAAATAATAATAATATATGATAAGTAGGATTTATTTGTTTAGAATAAAATTAGTATAAAATTAGTCTACTTCTTCTAATGACTTCTCAAAATCTTCTTGACTAACCCCCTCTCTCCACCTATACTTATAAGCAGGGTGTGCTTGTTCAACGAAAGCATCCTTTTTACCAGAATAATTCTCTCTTAATGTTCCTCCAGGGAATTTGTAGTCTTCCCAGAACAAGCCACGCTTTCTCAATTCTGGCAATAATAATTTAACTATATCTTTGAATGACTCTGGTAGAACAGTGTAGGTAAAATTAAAACCATCCAAATCAGCTTCATCAACCCACTTCTCAAGAGCATCAGCAACCGCCTTTGGAGTACCAATAAAGGTAGGACCTAATCCTCCAATAGTAATATGTTTTGCAACAGTCTTTTTGGTCCATTTCTTTTCTCCAGGAATTGATTGAGACCAACTTTCAACTGCAGATCTGATAGCATTTGACTCAACATGTCGTAATTCTTCGTCATCTCCATAAGTAGACAAGTCAATTCCAGTCCATCCACCAAATAGAGCTAAAGCACCTTCAGTATCACCATATTGAGAATAATCTTCAAATTTAGACTTAGCTTCTTCTTCGGTCTCTCCTAAGATAGCAGTGACCATAGCAACAAACTTGATACTATTAGGGTCTCTACCGTATTTCTCCTTAGAGATCTTACGAATTTTTGCAATTTGAGGAGCTAAAATCTTGGGGGAGAAACTAGATACAAAAACAACTTCGGCATGTGCAGCAGCAAATTGTTGACCAGCCGAAGAAGTACCAGCTTGGAGTAGAACTGGGATTCTCTGAGGGGATGGTTGAGTAACAGCAATACCAGGGACTCTGAAGTATTTTCCTTTATGGTTGACACTTCTAATAGAACCAGGCTTGGTATAAACTCTTGAGTCTCTATCATTGACTACGGCACCATCTTGCCATGATGATAATAATAATTTGTAAACAACTTCAACAAATTCACCCGCTTGTCTATATCTCTCGTCATGTGGGTATTGCTCACCAGTAGGAATAATGTTTCTAGCAGCACTATCAAGATAACCAGTGACAATGTTCCAACCTACTCTTCCTTTAGTAACATGATCTAGAGTCGCAATTCTTCGAGCAAGATGATATGGATGTTCATAAGAAGTACTAATTGTGACACCGAACCCAATGGATTTCGTAGCAGCGGACATTGCGGGAATAACGTAAGTAGGATCGATGAGAGGTAGCTGAGCTCCAGAACCAGCAGCCGGTCCGTGGTTTTGAGGTCCTTTGTATACATCATAGACGCCTAAAACATCAGCAATGAAAAGAGAATGTACTTTTCCTTCTTCCAATATTTTTGCTAATTCTACCCAATGGTCAAGATTGTTAAAGTTGGCAGAGTGATCTCTAGGGTGAGCCCATAATCCAGGGGCCTGGTGGCCACTACAGCCCATTACAAAAGCGTTAACAATCAATTGCTTCTTCTCTTTTTCTGTCATTGTATATAATTGGTCAATAGTGATTCATAGAGACTTTATCCAATATTTATAACAGGCAATTTCTTTCTACTTTAAATTACTCTAGGCATATTGGTTGTACAGATACTGAGCTCGTTAGAATCTATGCAGATGACGACATAGTGGTGTGCTACCGAGAACTCAAAATTTTATTCGTGGAAAACCCACCTGAATACAAAAAACATAGTGCCTTTTAAATGTATATTTATACTGTAATTAAGAAAATCACTGTTTATTACTTTTATAATGGATTATCTATTAGCAATATTACTAGGCCGTGAATCTCTGATTTAGTTGCAGTTGCGGAGATAGTGGGTTAAATGGAATAAGGCGTGTGATGACTGGACGGACGGCCCTTCCGGTTTACCATAGCTACCATTTATTTTCAGAATATTAGAACAATTATTTTAATTAAATATCAATAAATTAAAGATTTGTGTTTATGTGATTTTTACTTGCGAGTAATGGCGTTTCTCTTTTCAACCATGTATTCGAAGAAAGCAAATTGAGAAGTGCTAGCGCCCTTCTCATAAATAAATCTACCAGCCAAGTAGGAACCAAAGATGGCTTGCAAGTATGAATCAGGGACTCTTTGTAAAACAACATCTAAACCAATCTTGTTAACAAGCTCCTTAGGAAGAGCTTCATGAAGAACATGGTTTCTGAAATCGATATCGCTCCACAAGTTAGACTTTGACAATTCCTCGTTAAGGTCATTAATAGCATGAGAAAGTTCATCAGATAAAACAGATTGAGATTTCTTGGTCTTCTCATGTTCTCTCCAGATAGCTTCAAATTCCAATCGAGCATTTTCTTGGATAATAGATTGGACTTCCTTGACGTAGTCCTTGTAGAATTGAGGAACAACTCCGTTGTGGACACACATATTCTCAAAGAACTCCTCATCATTTAAAGCCAAAGATGCCAAAACTTCCAAAGAAGATGAAGTGACACCACCCTTGTTAGCTGAAGCATCCTTGAAGATAATGGCACCAGCAGCTTCGAGTTTGAGCTTAGCATTTTGAGTAATGAAAAGGTTGGCACCTTCAACAATGTAAGGAATCTTACTCTTACCATTCTCATCAAGGAGATTGCTGACGTTGTTAATATCAATAGCTTCAGGACGACCTCCACAGGGAACAAAGGTATCAATTTTAGTAGCATCAGAAGCCTTAAGATGGAAAACATTTCTGAATTGAGTACCGTTTTGGACAATAGTACCATCGGGTAACTTGACATCATTGTCATCAACAAGAACTCTGTAACCCTTGGAACTCAACTTGGATATATCATATTCACTAATCATCTTTCTAGCTTTAGCCAATCTGACAAGCTCAGATCTATCTAATCCCTCGGGATCACACAAGACACCAGAACCATCAACAAGAGCAACATAAGTTTCGTTGGATAACAAAATCTCATTAGAACCCAAATCACCATCGGGACCACCAGTTTGGAGCTTCTTAATTTGAGTTTGGTCAATATCCAACTTTCGGTAGATACCCTTGACATATTCACGAACAGAGAGAGAAGTCATACCGTACTCATCATGAGGAATACCACCTAATTCAGGACTCTTACCAGTGAAGAAAGACTTCCACCAAGAAGCACCTCTTCTCTTAGCATGCTCAGTAGCCCAGTTGACCAAACCAGCAGTGTTCTCATCAGGGCCCATGAACAAGATTTCATTTGAACCGTACAAATCAACAATAGCCTCTTTAATTCCGGGGGTGTGACCAGGAAGTAACAAATCAAGAATGGAATCAATGTACTTCTCAAAGGCTTGAGTAGCTCTTTCTTGGTGTTCCATGTTCAACAAGATAACACCTTTGGCACCACCTTCGGGAATATCCTTGTTCTTCCTTTGTTGAGTATTGGCTAAATTATAGTTCTCATCAAACAAAGATCTAGCATTAATAGAGTAAGCCTCCTTATTTCTAGACTTAACAATACGGATACCACCTCTAGCAATATCTCTAAATCTGAGGTGGAAACCTCTAAACTCTTGACCAACAACCAAGAACATACCATACAGGGGTTGAGGATACTCAGCAACGGGAAGGAAATCAGGCTTTAATCTGAAAGAAAGGGCAACCTTGGTAGGAGTGTAGAAGTTAGTCTTGAGGACATTGTTGTTAAAGATCAAAAAAGCCTCAAGGACCAAAACTTGGTGTTCATTAGAAGCAGATCTTCTAATCAAACTCTTCAATTCATCAGTAGTCATGACACTGTCAGTTTGAAGTCTTTGGTAAGACAAGGTAGGTAAAAAGCCATCGCCTTCACCATGAGATTGAACGTAATGGACATTAGCAAACTGAAGATAAAGTTGTCTAATGACATCGATGTTTTCATTAATGATCTCTTGAATATATTCTCTGGTGAAGGTTTCAGAACGAAGACGTCTTTTTAATCTTTCCAAGATTTCAACATGAGAAGTGTTGTTAGAGTCTAACATAGATAACAAGGTATTATATTCAGAACCAAGTCTGTTTAAGAAATGAGAAACAAAAATAAAACCACAGTGGGCATAAACAGACTCTTGAAGTGACAAATCACCCTTGGCAAAATGACTTTGGAAAGAGTTTTGAGGCAAACAGTATAACAAAGAAGCTTCCTTGACAATTTGGTGGATAGAGCTTTCAATGGGAGGGTATTGCTGTAAAGCCTTTAATTCTTCAATAGTCTTAGCAGTTTGAGGAACAGCAGTAGGAACCAAGTAAAGAGAAATGATAGTAACACCGTTGGAGAATTGCTCGACATACTTCCTGGTAGAAGTCAAACCATAGTAATGGTAAAGATCACTGAGGGCAGAAAAGTATCCAGGAGTAGAACCTTGTCTGTAACCAATAATGATTCTTCGTTCTCTAGAACCATCAACTTCATATAATTCAATGACAGGTCCAGTTCTCTTAACAACTTGAGAAATGATGGATTGATAAATAGATTTGGTTCTCTCAGTAGCCTTTTCATAGAAGAAAATATCAGAGATCTTCTTTAAGTCAATCTCATCCTTTCCAGCCTTGGAATCAAAGAAGTTACATTTGTAGACAAAATAACATCTAAGGTTTTGAGCATTACCAGAAGGATCACTAGGAGAACCAGTAGATCTGAAAGTTTCAACTCTATAAGCATTAGAAGGACTAGAAGCATCCAAATATTTTTCATTGATTCTATTTTCATAGAGAGGGCCATCAAGATGGGTAACACCAGGAGTGGAAGTATCAATATACACAGCGTGGTCGTCAGATTCTCTATCTAATCTAATAACCAACTTCTTGTCATCTCTAGCGTAAGCAGCTACCTTTGCGGCATATAATGAATGAATGTAACTGACAATATTGTCAATAGATTCAGTAGCGAAATAAGAATCATCAATACCTAGGTTATTGTAAAACCACTAATATGTTAGTAATGAAATGTTAATATATATCCGCCTTTAGTTCTTCTTCTTTCTTTCTTTATTTTTAATCTTTTTTTTTTTTTATTTTTTTTCTTTTTGTTTTGGATCTGTAATGTTGAATGGCCGTTGAGTTGGATCACCGCCCTAGCCCCCTAACTGCGATGAGGGAAATGCACTAATCTAGTCAAGCAAATTTGATAGTGCATCGAAACGCATTCAAAGCTCTGTCGGTAATGGACGGTCGGTACAAAGACATGATAACGGCAGCTGAAGATCAAAAGCTGGATAAAGTTGAACAAGAAGGCAATAGAATAAAATAAAATAAAATAAAATAAAATAAAGTAAAATAAAATACTCACTTTGGTTTCATTTTCAATTAAAGCCTCGGGAATAAAACCCCTTCTATCAATTTCATCCATAACTAATAAAACAAAGTTAGTAAATTAATAGTACAACATCAGTTAATTAAACTTACCAGACTCGAGTTGAGTTTCTTTGCCTTCAAAAGCAGCAGATGTGTATCCAGAACCTTCATCAGAATTGATAATGTTGGCCTTATGAAGACCCGGGATTCCTAATTTATGATGATGACCATGGTGGTGAGCATGGCTATGACCATGGAGGTGATGAGAATGGTCTCCTGCACCGGAAACAGTTATCAAAGGAGATACCATAGTTGGTAAAATATAATAAAAAAAAATTATAAGTTCAAAAAAAAAAATAAGAGCTTATAAAAATAAGTGTTGAGTATAAATAAAGAGTAGTTGATGGATGCCAATTCGCGCTAGACTCGAGTATATATATATATATATATAATCAATAATAAATTATATATAGAAATCGTATCTGTAAGTCAAATCAGAAAAAGCAAAGAGTCGCGCCAAAACACAAGCAGACAAGTACAGAAAATGGGTACTCAATAGAGTCGTAGGGTAAACTGAATAGATAAGAGATTACTTGCTCGATCGAACAACAAAACCTATCGTTCTATCAAAGGAAACAATAAATAAATAAATTAACCAAAATTAAAGTAAATAATGGTTAACTATTATCAGGCACACAAAATCAAATAACAGTTTGATAAAGTTAAAAGTAGGACACTTGTTGGATTTATATAGTTTATCGAGGATGGCTTGGAGTACTTGATAAACTCCAGGCTGGAAACAGCTAGGCACATACTGGTTTGGTCTATTTACATTTCCTATGTTAGCGCCAACGCCGGTGCCAGTCGCCGCCAACGAACAAGATATTGCAGGACAAGACGTTGTGCATATGCGGTGGAGCTCAGGTGGTCCACGGATGGTGATCTACTGATGAGGAGAAGATTGTGAAAAATTAATTTGGAATGAAGCATGACCAGATAAGACGAGGATTTGATGAAAGGAAAGTTAAAAGGCATTAAAAAAATAACAGATGAATTAAATATAATAAACTAATTGATTAACAAAATCTAAGGTTCTGACTAGTAAGTACACTAATGATAGGAGCAGCTAAATATTTCAGCCAAATAGCAAGCAAAAGCAATTCTAAATGGTACTTCCTCGCGGTTTGTTAACACAATAGACATTGATTATTACGTTTCAGATAGCGGCTAAACAAAAGTAAAAAAGTAAATTGTGGAGATGAGCTAGAACCAGGTAAATTTGCTTTTGATTTATACATGGTGGCAATATTTGGATTTTGGATTAGACATCTCTGCAACGGTGGTAGTTACATAAACTTTCATCTTGAACATTGGCAGTGGAGACTGTCAAGATGCATTAAATAATTAGGTACATTTGGCAAATGTATGGAAATGTAAAAGATAGAAGAGCGCGGCTTTTTGCAGTCTGCTTGGCAGCAAGTCCAACCGCGCAACCCGTACCGTGGTCTGTGCAGGTGTATGTTCAAAATTTTAACTCAATCACGACAAATGCTAACATTTTAACCCGCCGTTATCAATCTTGGGTGCTGGATTGCGCGAAAATTTTATGATTAACTTTGGTGCTGTCATGTGCAATTCATCCACAGGGGTCTAGCCAGCCGACCAAACCAACTAGCAGTAAACCCTACTGTAATGCCAATTACTGTTTATTAACAATTAACTATGTTGGGCATAGTCGTATCGATCTATAAAATTTTAGATAGGAACCGTTTCCTAACTGGACTGCTCCTTACCCTTGAAAAGTAATAAAAAAATTAAATCCGAAATCAAATCGAAGGGTGTAAGATTTATGATATTTAGATGGACACCTAATTAACATATGATTTAAACAAAAGGAGGTTAATAGTTTAAGCAGGTTACAACTGACAAATGATTAAGGGGTTAAGCTACTTAAAGAGTCGCACTGTAACTTACAGTAAAAAGGTCACATTAACAAGTTATAATTGTACAAATATACACACAATTCATTGACAATGGCTCTATTTGGAAACTGTCCGATTCCAAACATATCGAACATAGACTTTATCCTGAACATGACAAAAGATCGTGTAAAGTTAACACACTACATGTATATAGTGTACAGGTAGTTAACTTTCACTCGCAAGTTAACACAGTAGAATCTCGTAAAGATCTCAGATGAACAAAGCGGGGTTGTACCAGCTCTTTCAGCCAGAGTATAGCCAGCACATAGTCTAAAACAAACTCAGTGACCTTCTCGAAAAAACAAAAACAAAAATATCAATAAAAATGAATTAAACATTACTAAATTCCAAGTTTCTTTTTTTTTTTTATCTGTTAGTATAAAGTCAGCGCTCAACAGTTTGGCCGGTTAGCCGCCTCGCTTAAACAAGAAAACTGGGGTAGCATGGCTTAACAGAGGCTAGGTGGGGCCATTCTTGATCCCGTTAACCCCATGCTGACACTGACATGTAAGATGACCTCCCAACTTGTCAACAAACCTGCTAGCCATCTGGCTGTTGAAGACCTGTATGTAATTCAACTGCACTTGACCCACCATGTACCCCATATATAAATTTGATTTCTAAGTTTGACAGCCTGATTTGTTTATTGTAAGACAGCATTACCGAGCCCGCCGGATGGTTGTGTTATTCTGAAATGATTTCATTCTTATGCATCGCTTATTAGCTTTTGCAAAGTTCCGAACCTTTTGCACGGCAAACCAAATGGTACAATATAACCGCAATATTAACTAATATTTCTTTTTTTTTTTTAGTTTAAACCAATTATGATTACATTTATCGACTTAGAGAACCCCGTGTAAGTAGTTACGGGCAGTCATTACCCAGGCTCTAGTGGCATCACCTCGATCTTCATTTCATCAGATGACGCTCCTGCATTTCCGTGTACAAACAAACAAAAAAAAAATGAAATACAATAATAATTCCGTCTGAATTTGCATATTTTCTAGAATATTAATTGCTGCTACAACAAGTCAGAAGGGTATTACTTTATTTAGCAGAGTGCGTTGAAGACTCTTGATCTTATTGCCGATGTTTCATAATCCTGATTGGTTGCTTATTTAACATTATGATAACTCGGTGTAAAAATACTAATTTTAGCAATAGAATAACTTTATTTAGACGATAGCTAAATAATATTGTACTTGAAAAATAGAAGTCAAAGGGGTACTGTTGCTTTTGCAGTGTCCAGTTTACTATATATGTCGCTCTTACCTGTTAGAGCAGCTGATGTTTTCATATGTATTGCGCTGCATTCTAAAGATGCTCAGTAACAATGGAGGCCTCTATTTCTGCACTACGACCACATCTACCTAAAACCAAAATTAAAAGAAACATAAGAGATAGATACGGAAATAACTCGCAAATGTTCCAGAAAATTGTCCGAAGGACAATCCACCAAAAGTTTTTGCTTCTTTTTTTAAAAAGAAGAGCTTAGTTAAAGCGTATGCAGCTGTTAAAACAGCAGTCAGTAGCTGGTGCGGCTTAATGTTTTTTTAAGTGATGATTTGTGAGGGTCGATTTATCACGAACCAAGAAACAAATGGCAAATTCAAGGTCAGTAAACTAAAAAAGGTATTACTAAGCGTTGGAGCTAACAGTAGGTTTGAATATGTCAAGGGTTTTGAGAAGGAGAATTATCTGCTTCCAGAGACTTATATTGTGATTCGAGTAGATGGACGAGGTTTTCACAGGTAAGGAAAAAAAAACTGAAGATATTGAGGTGGAGATCTGACTTTTAGATTATCAAGTCATTATAAATTTTCAAAGCCTAATGACAAGCGAGCTCTTGATTTAATGAATGAGGCAGCTTTGATGGTTGTGAAAAGTCTTACAGATATTAGTATTGCATATGGAGACAGTGATGAGTATTCATTTGTGTTTGAGAAGAGCTGTCAGCTATTTGAGCGAAGAGAAATGAAACTTGTTTCTACGGTTGTGAGCACATTCACTGCTAATTATTTGAACTCATGGGCCAAATATTTCCCGGATCAACCATTAGAGCCAAGTTTACTACCTACATTTGATGGAAGAGCAGTTACATATCCATCTAAGCAGATTCTAAGAGATTATCTTTCATGGCGGCAAGCAGATTGTCATATCAACAATTTATATAATACAACATTCTGGGCTTTAGTACAACAAGGAGGACATAGTACTACTGAAGCAGAGCAAATCTTGAATGGTACATTTTCAGCTGACAAGAATGAAATATTGTTCAAGCAATTCAATATTAATTATAATAATGAGCCAGAAATTTATAAGAAAGGTACTATTATAGTTCGGGATTATATTGAAACTAATTCCAATGTACAACAACCAGACGTCACGTTATCAGATCGACAGAAACAACGAGTCGCCAAAAAGAGATCTAAAGCTGAGATCAAGGTTTTACACACCGACTTGATCCGGGACACTTTCTGGGAAGAGCGTCCTTATTTATTACTCTAAATATAGATAATTGATATTGATATAACAATAATCTTTTTAAATAATAATCTAAAAAGTTTTTTTTTGATACAATTTATAGACCAGGAGGTTTGAGTGATGAACATGTATGGGTTAGGGTACTGGTACAGAAATTTCAATTTTCATCATGATTCTTGATACTTTAGACCTACAACCATGAAGGGATCCGTGAGAATTAGATTGGCACGATTCGGCCGAAAACACTCACCTGTGTATAATATTGTCGTTGCCAAGGCCAAGTATGTATTATCATTTAATATTTTAACCAATCAAGTGTGCAGACTAACAAGATTAGATCAGGAAGAGACAAGTTTCCTATTGAAGTTATTGGTACTTATAATCCTATTGCACCACCATTAAGTCCTCAACAAATCCAACGAGGAGAAAAGCCTGTTAAAGATATTCAAATTGATTTCCACAGATCCAAGTACTGGATTGGTGTTGGAGCTCAACCCAGTGATACAGTTGCTCGATTATTCAGAAAAGCTGGTGTGTTACCTCCTCAATGGCCTGGTCCCAGCAAAGGTCCTACAATCATCGAAAGGCCAGTTATTGAGTCGTTCCAAGCCATCACTAAGAAAGATCCTGAACCACCAGTTCGATAAAGATATTTAAAATTAAAGAAGATTTGTTAGCTTTTCGAGCGATACGGTTTTTGTTTTTGTGTTGTTATTTTTTTTTTCTTTCTGTTTATTATGTTTATTATTAAAAGCCCCTCTTGTACATAGCAATTTGCATGCAATCACACCATAAAATGAAGATTTGCCGGTTCCCATCTTTTACACACCATTTTATTTCCTAAATTTATTTTTAAAGTTTATCCACATAATACTGGTCATCTGAGGTCCACATGTGAGAACTACTTTTCCGAGTGGATGGGTTATTTACAATTCCAAGCTCAAACTTTAAATTTATCCATAAATAGTGACGATGATCCGGATCCGATTCCAACTTAGAGTTTGTAATTTAATCTCTAAGCGATTACTATCTTGTTGAACATTAGATTATCCATTTATTTTTACACTACAAAAACTTTCGGCTTGGTTCTTGGTTGAGGTTCTTGACTCTAACTTACAGTAACTTGATATCTGCCATAGTAATTTACTGGTAAGTTAACTTAAGTTAAGTTACTGTAACTACGTACAGTGCAAGAGTAATTAAATCTAACGAAGAGTCAAGAGGGGAAATCCACTTCACAGCTGAAAATCAAAAAAAAAAAAGCTATATTAATCGGCTTCCATCCTATAAACCAATCTAGTAACTATTCTGGTAATTAGTAACTTATCAGGGGAAAGAATAACAAAGCAGCTAGGTCCCTGTATTAGCTAAGCTCGGTACTGCTAACACTATTTAGAGTAATAAGCAGACAGCACGAAAGGTAAGTTACCAAAGGTACCAATAGTGTGATAAGCAAAAATATACCCAGTTACGTCAGATCACAAAAAAAGAGTTATTTCTTTTGAAACCGTACTATCACTAAATAGTACAAAGCGGACTCAAGTCAAAAGTGAATTGTGCTAAAGCACCTATCGATTCGAGACTATCACCGGCGGAGTTGACAGACGGACGACTAAGTAAGCACACCAGGGGGAGGGGTGTGAAATTGGCTCGTGACCAGGTGGTATAAGGGTTCATATTCGATTAGAAAATTTCTTATAACTAATTAGTGGCAGGC
Organism: Sugiyamaella mastotermitis; assembly: GCA_030572735.1. Classification (NCBI taxonomy): domain Eukaryota; kingdom Fungi; phylum Ascomycota; class Dipodascomycetes; order Dipodascales; family Trichomonascaceae; genus Sugiyamaella; species Sugiyamaella mastotermitis. The sequence continues at coordinate 132,898 of JAJMBN010000013.1, forward strand.
AATAGCTGCTTAACACTCAGTTAGTGCCTCGTTAATACAATCATAAAGTGGTTGTATAGATAACAAAGTTACAAAGTTGGGGAACGCATATTAAATCAGATCCTCAGGGCGCTGCCATCTTAATTTATTAGCACGCTTATCAAATCAGCTTCGAGATTGTAGGATTTAATCCCAGTCACCCTAGCCCTACCCATACCTACCAAGTAGATTATAACGGCAGGTTTACAAGGCAACTCCCGACCACAGTTATTTATCAGCCAAACCCCAATTTATTTGAACGCTTGAGGCAAAAGACCATTCCAAGCTTGCCTTTGTTTAAATAGCGAATTAAGCCAGTTAAGCATTTGTTAGCCGTTGTCCATATAAGTATTAAGGGAAGGTAAAAAAAAAAAAAAAAAAGAAAAAGAAAAAAAGAAGATAAATAATAAAGAGAAAGAGAGACTTGACGTTAACCAGCAAAGACATTATTTTTTAAATCGACAGATTTATCACTTTTTTTTTTTTTGTTTAATTGTTGTCTGTCTTAATAGTTTCTTGACAGTTGGTGTTGTTTTTTTTGTCATTACAAACGATATATCCATAGGTATTGAACGCCGAAAACAACTATAGCATCTTTTTTTTTTGTTTTTTAATATCAATTAATGGCAATGAATCAAAACCCCAGTGTCAAAACAGACAATTTGGTAAGTCAACCTTTTAATAAGTTATGTTATGATTAGGATAGTTTATACTAACAACTAGTCTCCGGACGAACAACGGATTTTAAAATTATATGGAAAACTACCATCTCGAGCAGAATTACTAAATAAAAAATTAAAAGACCGAAAATTCTTTGATTCTGGAGATTATGCCCTAAATAAAGCTGGCAAAGAATCTGCTCCTATAGGATCTGAACATCCAGTGCCAGAAACCATTCCTCATCATACCTCTCCACCACAGTCTCGACATGCGAGCTTTTCATTAGGATCCGCTACTGCTGCTCATGACCCTAGCATGATAGCTGTATCCGAATTAGGTCTTAAAGGCCATAGGTCTTCAATAGCATGAATTTTTTTTTCCTCTTAAATTTTTCTTGTGTGTGTGTGTGTGTTTATCTCTTCTGTTCGATTTATTTTATTTTTATTATTATCTCTTTTTGTGGTTTGTTATCACTATCTTAAAGCATGGTTTGGTTACTAAAGGTTGGGTTTTTGGACAAATTTACGTCTATTATTTCATTACGATAAAAATATATTTATAAATATATATATATCTAAGACTCCTAATCCAAGAGTTAATTGAATTGTTAGTCGTAAATATTGTGGTCGAAATTGTTAGCTCATATATATTTCTATAGGTTGGGCCGGTTATTGTCGGAAAAATATCTATACAGAATTAATTCATTCATCATTTATCATTTATCCATATTACTTCTTCTTAGGTGCAACATCTGATTCTTGAACTGCATGAAGCTTGACATAATTAGGGTAGTTAGACGTATTAAATTGATAACCTTTACTCCAATCATAAGAAACTGCATAAGCAAATATCGATCCATTTCGATTAAATGCTGTGCTAGAAATACTTCCTCCTAAATTGGTTGCTCGTCTCAACCGTGATTGATTGATTTTATCCCAGAAATGGAACGATCCATCAGAACCTGCAGTTGACATGGTTCCATATACTGGATGAATAGAAATAGCATTAACTGAATAAATATTACCTTGATTATTTTTAGACATAAGACTTGATGAAGTCTCGTCTCGATGACACCGGAATGTGAAATTAGTCTTTTTGTTTTTATGATCTTCTGTAATGTATTGAATACCACATCTTCCTTCAATACTGCCAATGGCATATCCATCACCATCTAAAAAGCATGAAATCACTCTGGTTTGCCACTTTAGTGGAGAAGTAGTTGTTTTGAAGATAGTTCCTGGATTATCTAGGTTTACCACGCAAATGTGTCGTTCAGCAGTACCTACCACCAACAATCGATTTCTAATGTCCATTGAATATGCTCTTTCTGGAAGTTGAATAGTGGAAACTGCTTGTTGTTGACGAGTATCCCAATATCTTAAAGTTTTATCCCATGAACTTGAAACTACTAATGGTGATCCGCCAATAGTAGCTGTTCTGACTGTTGATACTGGTTGATCATGGATACCAATTTGAGCCGATTGACCAGATTGTACATCATATACACGCACTGCATTATCACAACCACCTGAAACAACTTTAGAACCATCTTCAAACCAAGCATTTGACAATACTGGGCCCTGGTGTTCATATAATGCCCTTCCCTGACTATCACCTTGCGGTGATATTTCGTAAAGTCGTACCTTCTTATCCCATGAAGCAACCGCCAAAATATCAGCTTGAGGGGAAAAACTCAAGTCTGAAATTGAGTCTTCTGGAGGACTATTCAAAAATCGGTCAGCTTGAGTATTGACATCTGTTGACGACATTTTCGACAAAAAACCAACATAGTTTTGATCAACTCCTGTCAGTTTCATGAACTTTAGGTTGATGTTCAGGAGGGTAACCACCGTGAGCCCTTGCAAAATACGGGTATTTCCCCTGTATTTAAAAATATACTCATACTTTTATAATAATAATCTATCGTTAATAGCATTATTGGTATTGTTTCTATATCTAATTGTTTAAATAACCAGATAGACTATAAGTGCCATAATGTTGTTATAAAGTTGATGATGTTAGTTTATAACTAGTAGTAACTATATTTGATTTTTATGCATCTCGTTAATCTCGTTCTGAAAGCCTTGTTCTATAATCAGGACATTAACAACTACAATATGTGTATTAATGAAAACTTATTAAAAATCAATAACCAATTAGTGGTATTTTTTATTTAAGACTACTCGACCTAATCAACCTTAATAACGGGCTCTTGCTTTTTGTAGCCCATAAAATGACTTTTAGCATCACTAGTAGCATTTGCTTCAGCTGCATCATCATTATGCTCGTTGATAGGGAAAAATGAACGAGACGCCTAGAATTATTTGAGAGTGCGCCCATTAAGCAGTAAGCATATGACTGAAAGAAATCATCAAAAAATGACATAAAAATATAATGGATTAATAATGGTAAGTATCGCTTAGATTGAGTGACATCGTAAAGCTCATCTGGAGGCTCGCCTCTAACATGGTCTTTGCCAATGATCCATCCGCAGCCCTAAATCATCATTATCAAACAAATTAGAATGATAAGACCATATCGAGCTCTTGTCTTTCGAGAGAATCTTTTGATATCAAATATGAGACCTCCAACAACGACACCAAGACAGGTAAAAAGGTTCGACCACAAGCTGTTGAACGATCTAGTTCTAACTGTGAAATTTGGAACATTGAAATCATTCCGCTGATAAGTATAAAACCAATTAGATGGCATAAACAATGGAAACAATGTTATAATAAAAATTTCTTCTTTTAAGCAATCAAATAACCCCTAAGAATTGAGTAGTATATTGGTTAACTTAACCAAAATAGTCATACCTATCAAAAACAATTATCTGCTAGCGACTGGTATATTTGTAGCTCATTATTTGACTTTGGTTGATGCTTCGATAATATACTGAGTTAAGTAGGTTATCAATATCGGAAATTCAATCTTCTATATCCGAATCTTGGCGATAGACATAAGCGAGAATTGAAATTCTTTTATAAGCATATAGCTACAGTACACTCGAGACTCAAATATAATCCATACAGTTTTATAAGCCTATCAAAAAAATAACATCTTGAAAATACTTTAACAAGCCAACAACCCTCTCTTGTAACTCTATGATATGTCTTTATGAAGTTTTAAGCAAGATATCAAGTTGCTAGCATGTCATTATGCAGGTATTATCGTAAGCAATGGCTTGAGCCCTTCTCATTTCCTTCTCATCTCTTTGGTTGTCCTTTACTCCTTGTGCGCTTAATAATATCAGTCCGTTATATTAATGAAGATGAATATTTGTTTTAATATTATCCAAGAATAGCTTCTTATGGCAGAGTACGTATTTAGATAGTATGTATTATACTAACTAGCTAGCTAGCTAGCGCTGTACTATAGAGCGAGATAAAGTACTTGACCGGCTGAAACCATTTGTAATGTGCCCAATGAGCTCAATTTTTAGATGCATCTCTTATTATTGTCTCCAAAGTCCCTATGGTTGAGCCCAAAGATCCCGACAGACAGATAAGTTGGTTGTTTAGTCTAAACAATAATTCTAAGTCATTTATTCACTTTAACAAGAGTATCTAGTTATTTTCCTGCTTTCTTAATTGGAACCGTAAATTGAAACCCAATTATTTGGATACGGTGAGATAAGACATGTCTTAATAAATACAAGCATGTCTAATATGGGTAATCATGAATTACAAGATGGGGTAATACTAGGACCAAACATTTGTATCCTCTGAATAGGCATTGTCGTAGCTATATGATACCACCCTATACTAATATTACAAGTAGATGTGTGATATTTTTAGATGGTTAATTAAAAATTATTTAGAGATGGGTCAAAGCTGAAAATGTATATGAGCTTATTAAATAAAATATTATTAGTAGTGCATAGATCTCATTACATCGGATTCGGAAAGTTCTATTATAAGGTTACATATTTTAGATTGACCACCTGTCAGCAGCGTAAAGTCAGTAGCATAAATAGGAACTGTACTTTGTTTGGTATGCTTAAACATTGTTAGGGGAAGTTTATTCATTAATATTGGGATATTGATAATTTATTGAACTTTGTGAAATCTACAATATTGCACAATAGAGATTGTCTCAGACAACTGGTTAGTAGAAGATCTCCCGACGCTTTAACAGGGACAATGAGTACTAACGCATATGAATGCAATCAAACAATGGCCTATCCAGACCCTAGCAGATCTGCATTAATTACAATAACTTACAATACCCGATTAAGAAAATTGATTTTTTGTGGATCAGCTAGTTTATTAGCTACTACACTCAATAAGTTGCTAAAATATTTCCAACACTGTAGATACCATTCATTGTGAATTGCTTTTAAAAATTGCTTTGTTCTGCAATGAATTTCGATGGACAGGATACCACCAGTAAAGGCTTAATGTAGGGGCCCGAGAGTCTTTTAATAGAGGCAGCTATGGGATATGTAAAAAAAGAAGAATTCTTAATAATGATACTATTCATATCTCTATAGAATATATTTATAGTCATTCCATATTTAATTATATGTTATATATTATTAAATGAAATATCAAAGGTGGGCCATGCGCTTATACCAGATTTACTGTATACTGTTAAGTTACTTTTCTAATCTTAGGAACTGTTGACTACTGTTGCGTGGAGCAATGTAGAGTTAAGTAGCTCATAACTTACATTAACAAGTTATACGCGCGTGTACGCGCGTGTATGAAGGCACATGATTATATCCAGTCAAATCGTATCCAAAAAACATGCACGATTAGACTAACTAAAATTCGTGGGAATGGCCTAATATTGAAACAATAGCGGCCTGCCAATAAACCCCTTCCGGCAAAGAATACACCAAGACTTGATTCAAAAGAGTGTTTAAACGTAAATAAAGAACTCTACGAAGACAATCTAGTGATCAATTGCACAGATTCTATTAATTCCATACAAATGCTGCTGGAGACAAAAGTATAATTTCCGGCAGTTTTAACAAGTACCTTACTTACATTGTAACTTTTTTTTAAAAACCGCCTGACCGTGTCGGCCGGCTGTTTATGGCAAGACACGTCTTTAAGTTGCCTGCAGCGGCATCCGCAGTTTATTAGCGTGGCGGGTTGTGCCTGGTGCGAGGTCTCATTTAAACACGCATTATCGTTTATAACGCAACTACGTCGCCCTTTTTCTTGGATCCTTACTTTATTTGTCTCTTTTTAATAGTTACCAATTTTACGCGTTTTTGGGATCGGCAATCGACTACTAAATATACAACATTTCTAGGATTTGGAATTCACAACTTCTTAACATCTACTTTTTCATTATTTGAATTTGCAATCTCCATATTAATATTTGCTATTTTTAATCGAACAAATTACCAGACACCTTACTACGTGACGCTTGCAAGCCTTTCATTCTTAACTCTGCAGGGGCCTGAGCAAACAAAATTCGCAACCATAAATTTATTGTGCTATCTTGCAGCAGATAATTTGACTTTTGAATTGTTTTTAATTTTTAACATTTTAAATTGATGGTGCTTGAGCTTTGATAAATTACTTGCGTTTAAATTGATTAGTGTTTTCGGTCTGATAATATTTTGGCTTTTTTGATTCAAGTTTTTGAGTTTTGTTAGATACGATTGTCAACTTTTTTTTTTTGGGTTATTTATTATATTATTGATCATAATAATTATTTGCCAACTACTTTGGTAAATTGTTTGATTTTTTTTTTTTTTTTTTTGGTGAGGTGTTTCATATTTGAAACGACTTAGTTGATCGACTTTTTATATATTTATTTGTTGTTCTTTCGAAATTTTCTTCTTCCTTATTATAATTTTTTTTTATTTATTTATTTTCATTATGAGGGGCGCTGCTATGGGTTTACATTTAAATATCGATGAAGCTAATAATGCTCCATTGGTTGGTTCAGGAGGAATTTCAACTCCCGGAGCTGGTGGAGTTCCTATGGTTCGAAGCCATTCAGTTTCAAGTGTTGGTTCGGGCCCAATGACTCCAATTGGTCAAGGTATCGCTACTCCTACTAATCCAAAACCCCCTTTTATGTTACATCGTCTTAACTCTGTTAGCAGTATTGCCACCAGTACTGATGATGATATGCCTAGAGATACTTCAAGAGTAATCGACTCGTTTTTTGATTGGCCCTCTGTTGATGATGATTTGCTGATGAATGTATACCAAACTTATATAGACAACCCCACTTTGGCTCCTTTTGCAGGTAGAATTCCTCCTTCTGGATTAGTTCATCAAGTTGCTAAAGCCACTTTACGAGAAGCTAAAATACAAGGCAAGCCTTTTGTGCATAGTCTTAATGCTGTTCGAAAGCGATTGTTATTATTATGTGGAAGACAAGATCAATGTGATTCTGATCGATTGACAAGAAAACTTTCTAATTGCTCAAATATTAGTGTGTCTTCTACAGACTCTTCTCCGAAATATTTCCGAGCCTTATCTTTTAGTGGTGCTGCTGGTGGCTCCGATTCAAACACTAATATGAACATTACATCAAATACCAATCCTATGATGATGACCCCCTTGGCAATGAGATCCATGTACCGTCAAAGATCCACTCCACCCCCTTCATTTCAACTTGGACCTCCTGTAGGTGATAGAGGCTATACAAGCGATGATGAGATTATGCGTGATGATGTTTCAGAAATGTCTGTTCATCCAAATAGATCTGTCTCACCCTTTGATTATGGTTTTCCTCTGAATCAATCTCCTCATGATGATAGTCCTTCTCAAACACAAAACCAATCGATCACAAATTGGTTACTTAATACCCCTGCTAATATCTCGACAAATGAAAATGAAAATGAAAATGGTAGTGGCTCGATGCCAATAACCCCTGCTTCTTCCCCACTTTCTTATAAGTCTAATGGCTACAACCCAAGTGAGTCTACTGCAAGTTCTGAAGACTTTGATTTTGATTTTGGGTTATCTGCTCCCTTTAAGGAACACCACCACCAACGTCAAAGACTTGGTAGTGCTATTGGAATCGCTTCAACTACTGATACTGGACCCAACTCTACTGTAGCTATTTTGACCAATCCAGTAACTCCTGCACGATTGTCTACTGCTAATTCAAAATTAGCTGTTACACAGATGATCTCACCTGGATTAACAGACGATGATCCATTTCCTAATTATACATCTCAGAGAAAGCGAGACAGTTTACGAATGAAGAGGGGTATGAAGAACTAGATACATGTATTTTGATGTATTTATAGATAATGAAGATATTTATTATTATTATTATTATTATTATTATTATTATTATTTTTTTTTTTTTTTTTTT